>MJUU01046863.1:20330-58592 GCA_002080025.1 Modiolus philippinarum | reverse complement strand
TTCTTACAAATAACAATATTATATACCACACTTGCATGTTTTCTGACACATAAGCAGTCGAATAGGGCTATATATAGCCATTTGTATCCATTTAAACCATTTTACAGGGTTTTGGAATATTGTACTACTTGATGGACACGGAAAATCAAACACCTTTTTTCTGTTGCGAATGCATCAACATTTGCTGCTCTTCTAAATGGCAGTCAGTTTAGTTTGGTTCTGGAGGTGCTATACAACGAATTTTAAGGAAAGCCTTCAAAAATTGTCAAAATTGCATCCAAATGGCAAGTTCAATGGCTGAATCTTTTACCCTTTGTTTATTTTATGCCGATGATCTTGTTTTATTGTCCGACTCATCAAAAGACTTTAAAATTGTTTAAATAAACTTGAAGATTATTGTAGACAGTGGAATCTGACTGTTAATTTAAATAAAACCAAGATTATGGCGTTCAACAAATCAGGTTGAAAAATGGATAAAGATTTGTTCAAATATAATAATGTAAACATACGGCAATGTTCGGAGTACAAATCGTCGCATGAATATTATAGTGTTGTATATCCCACTTTTTCAAACTCGAGAAACACCATTTAAAGATGTAAAATGATTATTTTCGAATTGTTGTAAGAAAATTGCATCAAGATATGAAAACGATATTTTGTGCATGACAGACAAGTAAAATAAATCCATTTGATGAGAACTGTTCTTTTAATCAAATAATTAATTCCCCCCTTTTTGGCAGATGTAACACTCTTAAATAAAATGTCATATAATTATATCACTGAAATTGTTATAAATCCTGGAGTTGAAACATTTTAACATGAATTTTTCATAACTTTTTAAGCTTTTAACTACCCGGATGTATGTGCTTTTCATATAGAGCAGTGAAGATATAACATTATGTTACTCTGGAAATCATATAAAAACTCACTAATGTCAAGATATTTCATCATATGGAGATAGAACAGTATGAACGTAGCTCAACTGTAGTGTTATCTCCATTTTTTCAAAAAGTGGACTTGCAACACTATAATACTCACACGACGAAATATCTCTGAATCATTTTCAAACCGTCTGGATCATTTACTGAAGCTATAAAACAATTATGCAGGAAAGCCTCCAAACCTATATTTTGTATTCGAAAACTTAAGGTCTGACTCCTTGTATATCGGTCCACATTTGAAGCTATTTGACTCATGTGTTTTATATATGGTAGTGAAATTGATCCTAAATATTTTTCTATGGATATAGTTAAAACTCAAATTAAATTTATGAAATCCGTAGAAGTCTGCCGTAAATCTTGCAGTCCTCTCTGAACTAGGAATATACCCTATATCAATATATGCATCATGAAATTATGTAATTCACTTGTGCATCAAGCTTACAAGACCAATCGTAGACCTGAAAAACAGCTTTGCTGCAAAAATAAAAGAATTACTACGACAAATTGGATTCAGTCACGTTTGGCATAACCAAGGTTACTCTTTCAAAAAGAAAACTGTTATTCTCCCATTTTAAATAACTTTTTGTTTTTGGAAACAATCATGAGACTTCAAATGGTCATAAATTAAGAACGTATAGACGGAATTTAAAGAGAATTATAAACTTGAAATCTATTTAACTCTAAATATTGATAAGTATGCAATAATTTTTTTTTATAAAAATTAGAATAAGTAACAGTAACTTAGCTATAGAAAAAGGTCGTCATCATGGGTTAACAATTAATAAGAGATTATGTCATCTGTGCAAAACACGGTATAAATTCATTAAAACTGAGACATACATGTACCATACCGCATACCAGCCACACCTTCGTCAATCCCCGTCAAATTGACCTTGTGTTTTATTTACTACTCGAGTGTTGGATGAATAACGAATTAAATTTTCCCCATAAATTGCTGTCAGTCGACATGTTCTATTCGAAAAATAATCTTGTTTAAGCAAAAGCAGATTTTTTCTGAATCCTGAAAGATCGTAGATACCCGAGATCATTTTCTGTTTCTGTCTGCATTTTATTGAATTTACAAAGCCTGCATTTACTTTCATGTAGGCCCTACAGTATAGACAATGAACTAATATTCTCCTCGAAAGTGCATGTGGTTGGGTTTTATATGTTTTGGTGTATAAATGTCAAATGTCACATTTAATTGCTCAATCACACAACACTCGAGTTTTCCAAACAATTAAAAACTAAGAAATTTTCAGAAAATGCACGTAACTGACAAATATTTTCCAAAATTTGCTTGTGAAAATAGTACATTTTTGAAGGTCATGCCAATCCGATTGGTCAATTTAGTCGACGTTTGTATTGATTGTCTTTACAATCTTATCTTATTTCTTTTTTTAAAAACCCAACCCAGATGTTTATACATTAATTAATATCATGTATTGATATTTGTTATTTGGCAACTGAAGTTTATTAATTGTAAGATGACACTAGTGAATATCAGCAACGGAACTGTCCTGTACATACACAATATGACCAGTCAACTCCACCCGATCTATCAAATAAAATACAATTCGCTGAAAACGTAATCTTCCGGTACAAATTTGTGTATTGCTGTAGAGGAGGAGTTGCATGTTAGTTATCTTTGGCATGGTAAATGCGCAAATATATAACACAAAAACGATACTCGAAATATGTGGAAAAATATGTGTATTTTCAAGAAATACATATCAATGGCAATTTATTATAATATCGGTAATGAACTATATATATTTAAAAAGTCATAGAAATTGAAAACCATTTTACATGTTTAAACTATCGGATACAACTTATGAACCTGTCTTATTATACTAATTATTACAGGTATATTTCACACAAGGCCTACTCGACTATCTACATTGTATACTTGGTTATGTTTATATACATGTACGTTAGATTTGATCTTGATTGAGCTCTTCAGTGTTTTCTTTTTTAAATACAAACATATTGAAATATATCGATATCTCTTTTGACAACGTTGTTTGGAATTTATTTTCTGACCAATGTTGTCGGTAAACAAAATAAAAAATGATTAAAAAAAAGAATAAATAAATGAAACAAATAAATAAATTTAAAAACTGATACATATATACTAAACTTTAACATTAGCACGAATATTCTAGTATCAGAAAGTAATGAAAAAAAAAGATAAGAATTAATGAAGTAATTTAGCTTATTGGCTAAAAATAAAACCTAAACGAAGAAAAAATGGATAAATAAATATATTTAAGTCTTTAATCAAAATTAAATATTTTTCCAAAACATAATTTTTGCGTGTCACGTGTCAGTGAACTTGGCAAAATAATGCAAACCTTTGTTTTTGTTATTATATATAATACAATTTGAAGCCTTTCGGTTGCTGGTTTTCCACAAATAAGTCTGCTAACATTGTACAAATATCTCATGTATTTTGAGATCATTCTACGTTCACTGTTCACATTTTGTAAAGAAACGAAAATTGCCAAAACAATGAAATGCACAACTTTTGATATGAAATCAAATTTAAAGACGAGAAATACGAAAAAATTGAACTTACGATTAAACCAAGTAAAATGATATTAAGCCATACATATAGTAACAATGACATTAATTTTGCTGTATGGTCATTTATTTTATTATTTTTTTCATAAACGATTCCATTTTCTAAACGCATCAGATCGTAAAATAACTTTCCGAAATCTTACTGCTGTTGCGTTTTTGTTTTGTTTTGAATTTTGCCTGAATTTCCTTGAAATGAAATAATATTATTCAGAAAAAAAAAGAATAGTTGTACATTGGTTGGATGCGTTTGTCTGTAAAAAAATATGTTTCAAATTCAGTTCATTGTGATCTTTACACGGAATTTGACGAAATAATAATATTATTTCTGATAACAGGCTAATAAATGTAATAGTTTTTTGGGGNCAGCCGTTATGGTTTATAGAGTGAGGAGGAACGTTTTCAATGTTTTGATATTTCAATAGTTAATTTCTATAATCATTGATGGGTTTACACAGCACACTGACATCTCGGCAAGCCGTCATCCGATATTGAATTCGCATGAAAAAATTTTCGCTCGATTTTGTGCAAGACAAAATTTTTATATTTGCTCAATTTGATAAGAAATATATATTTTTAAAATTTTAAAATCAAATCCGAAAGATTACAATTGATAACCCCGTCGTTAATCGAAAGGTAAATGTAATTGGCTGCATGATTTGATTGACGTTCTTATATGTAACGCCCTCTTTAATCGAAAGGTGAATATTATTGGTTGCATTTGATTGACGTTTTTATAGATAACGCGTAATTCACGTTGTCCTTTCAATCAAAATATGAACAAATTTTGTTTGCGTCAATTCTTGAAACGCGCATGTGTTTCGAATTCCGCAGTATTTTTGAATCTTTCTAATTCTGAAAAATAATCACATATGCGTATTTTGCATATAATTTTTCGATTTTCAAATTAGATTTTAGGAAGAAGTCTTCAATTTCACATTTAGCTTTAATATTACTGTATAGAATAAAATTTGTTGCTTTCCGTAGACGATTTCAATTGATGAAGAAAAGGGTTTTCATATCTATATTATTTAAAGTTTATCATCTTTTTCCAAATGGATGAAATCAATATCCATTGATAAGCAAATATTATGGCTGTATGGAGATTTCCAGAGAGTAAAAGTAAATCGTCGGCAAACATTAAACAATTTCATGACATGCTCGTCGCCAGGACCTCAAAACGCAGGTTTCGTAGTTTCATTTAATATATAGTGCGTAAAAACGTGTAGCTTATTGAACAAATGGTCAAAGTGCATGTACCCTGGCCATGTGTCAATCATGTTAACGTCCATTCTGAATTTTATTGATTTATGATGAACGCCCCCTGTAACCGAAAGATGCATATCATTTGTTTAGGATGTGTCCATTGTTTATGACTGACATACGGTTGATTGACAGATAACACCAAGATCGTGCACATTGTTTGTTTAAGCCGTTTTATGAAACGCGCAGGTGTTTCGAATTTCGCTGTAACAAGATATATAAGCAAAAGTAGCGTTTATGTGAATTAACACAGAAAAAAGTTTGTATTCTAATTAAAATTAGCAGAATTCCATAAGTAACCTTAATCTATAAAGATGTCCTCCAATCTTCAGGAAATCGTATTTGATATCGAAAAAGGCTACAAATTTCAATGAACTGATGATTTTGTTAAATGTTCCTACCTAACCTTACGTATCGCAATCAAATCGTAACTCTAGTGAGGAAAACTTGCTTAATGATAAAAAAATGAGAAACCTCGGTCAGTTATCTCCCTGTACCAAGTTAGTTATATATGGTTAAAGTGGAGATAATTTTGATTTAAATATCAAAAGAGGCGGCTATTGACATGCTAATTAATATCATCTCCAGTCTGAATCATACAAAACTAACTTGGTATAGGGAGATGACCCACCGAGGTTTATCATTACAGAAACAGCTGATGTACAACTATCAATACTATTGGACAAGATGAAGAAAATATGTTATTTAGAAATAATCATATTAAAGCAATATTAAAAGGCCAACATTCTAGAAAATGAAAAGGATAAGAAAAATGCGATTTATATATGTAACAATTACCAGAAGAAAAGTCCCGAAAATGTAGGTACAAATTTTCGTCCCTCTATTTAATTTCAAATCATGAATATGGTTAATTTTGAAATTTTAATTTGAAATTAAATTCACAGTAACTTAGGTATTTAGTTATTTGTAACCACTGGGTCGATGCCACTGCTGGTGGACTGTTAGTCCCCGAGGGTATTCACCAGCCCAGTAGTCAGTACTTCGGTACTGACTTGAAAGCCGATTATATTTGGAACTTTACAATATCTAAATTTTTGTAAATTTTGTTCAAAACTAAGGAGTATCTCCCTCGTGCAAAGCTCTGTCCTTAGCTGATTTTGGCTTTATATTTAGATCATATTGGTTATTTGTTATATATCAGTTTTTACATATCTTTGAGTATATGGTCTTCCAAACGTTTAGATTTTATCTGCACTGAAGAGACATAAGTTGTCGAAATGCGCATATGCAGAAATTAAATTCACAGTAACTTCGGTATTTAGTTATTTGTAACCACTGGGTCGATGCCACTGCTGGTGGACTGTTAGTCCCCGAGGGTATTCACCAGCCCAGTAGTCAGTACTTCGGTACTGACCCGAAAGCCGATTATATTTGGAACTATACAATATCTAAATTTTTGTAAATTTTGTTGAAAACTAAGGAGTATCTCCCTCGTGCAAAGCTCTGTCCTTAGCTGGTTTTGGCTTTATATTAAGATCATATTCGTTATTCGTTATATATCAGTTTTTACATATCTTTGAGTTTAGATTTTATCTGCACTGAAGAGACATAATGCGCATATGCAGAAATTAAATTCACAGTAACTTCGGTATTTAGTTATTTGACATTCTAAAGCCAATTTGTGAATAATAATAAATGAAGAAAAGATAATAATAAGTCATTATACTTGTAAAGCAAATCACTACTAGATATGTTTGATAATTCACTGCAAGTTTGAAATATATATAATCGAAAAATACATGGAAGGAAAGTAGCCGACATCACCACAACCTCTACGTTTTTCTTCTTTGTTTGTGAGAAGAACAGGATAAAACTTTGTCTTTCTGCTGTTATCGTATTGCATTTTTTGGAATGTCGGCATAAAAAGCTCAACCGGTGTACTCGGTCTCGATGCACCAAAACTGAAGCCAAGGTCACTTAACGAAGCTTGCCTTGATGTGGCCAAAACTTCACTTGAGTCAGCTTTGTGATCGGAGGCAACTGCTTGATCTTTGAAACTGTCAATTTTCTTTCTGTTACAAAACAAATAAAGATACATGTAATACAGTTTAATCATTTCCTGAAAAAAAGTAAATGCATGGAAGTTTTATTAAGACAGGCATTTTTTGTATTTTGAAAATTCTAAGACCTTTGCAAAGTTTAGTTATCATTAAATGTACTATTTGATAGTTTGCATTGTGTGAGTAATCTTTCTGATATGGCATGCGCAGTACTATTCTGAGTAATCAAATGGATATTGCACACATTTTAAATTGAAAACAAGATTACGACTTACTTTGCATATTTGCTTTTCAAGCGCATGACGATAACAGCAGATATAATGATGGCAATAGTAACACCGATAGTGACACCAATGGGAATATATATTTTGTTGTTTCTGAAATATACAATAGGCTGGATTGACTGCTGTCACTTCATGCAGTGAAAACAAATAATAAACAACGAGAAAATCTTTAACTGTACTGTTAAAAAAAAGAAAAGAAAAGAAGAAGAATAAGAAGAAGAAAAAAAACCCCAAACATACTCTTGAATTTGACCATTATGCTACTTTAAAGTTTTCAGTATTTCTTTTGTTTGGATGGATTAATTCATTGGACTTTAAATGGTGCTGCTGCAACCTTTGCTTCAGACATATCATTACTGATACGAAAAGTGATTTTGTACATAAGCTAAAAATATTAATCATTACTGCTTTTCTATAGCCTGTCATCATAAAAAAGGAGCTTTATGTATCCCCAACACACACCCCCCCCAAATTACACTATATTTAGTAAATCGCATTCTTTTCATGGAAGCTATACCGTGGTATTTTGTTTAATCTTAGTAACTGTTACGAAACAGAGAAGCTAATATATCAATTGCTTGATTTTTTTCTTCAATTCAATCAAACTGACTTTTTATTCTTTATAGTAACCAGACAGTAAATAAACATCCATTAGGTTAACACAGACCTTTCCCTTCTTACCGGAATGATGTTGAAATACTTACCATTTGAAGTCACAGGTCTGGCCGTTGAACGAAGACAAGTACTCTACAAAGTGGAGAAAAATGCGAAAAAATGTTATACTTAATTTGAACATCATAAAAGGTTTAACAATTATTTCAAGTTTGAGGCATTTTAGTTCTTGGTATGACATTTTGTCGTCCATGTGATAGAATCAGGGAAAATTAAAAAAAAACATACACAAATTATATCATATATGCTGTTTGTGTGAAGGAGTATTAACGAAGCTTTACAAATGGGGAATAAAGACCTCAATATAACCCAATTTAATGTATAACCCTATTTTAATATAATTGAGAGACTAGATTAACAATACAACACATGACAAAGAAATACTCAAAGAAGTTTTGAAATGTTTTATCGTCACGAACAAAGACAAAGCAAAAAGGGGTATGAGGAAAAATGACATGCAAAAAATAAAAGTGAACAGTACACAAACTTTTACCTTTCTACCTCCTGGCATTCATCTTGTAATTAATTTGTTATAACCAGCGTTAAAATGTTGTACTGCATGTCTTGTTTACATTCTTGTAGTTAGACTTTTTACATAATTATTGTTGTGTTGTTTATTTTTTAGTTTCTGTGTTCCAAAATCCGGTTGAAATATCAACTGAATTATTTGTTCATTTTAGCCCATTGTTTGTTATATTCTTCTTACAAAGCGTGTATCCTTTGGGCTAGCCGGAAGAATAGACAAAAAAGTCTATTTTTCCGGCAGTTGACAATGATTAAAATTTTTGATAATTTGTAACATTTGCATAAATTACATAAAATATAAGTCGTCTCTTTGCAATTTCTGTGAAATAAAATTTTTAGTTTAAAGTATTGTAGAGCCGTTGCATTGGAGGATCTAAAGGGGGGGTTCTGGGGGTTGGAACCTCCTTTTTTCTGGACAATCATGTATTTTTAAATGAATTTCCTGATGTTTTACTAAGAAATAACCCCCGAATTTTCCTTTCAATTTTTAACTGGAACCCCCTTTTCAAATTTCTTGGATCCGCGCCTGCGTTGGATATTGAAAAATGCGAAAGTAACTTTACTATTTTTCCGGCCATTGAAATTCAGATAAAAATTAATAGTTACAATAGCGCAAAAACTGTAATTAACAAAAGGAAAACCAAGTAAAGGAAAATTAATAAGATTTATGATTCTTTAAAAGTTAAAAATGTATTTGTTGTTTTTTTTTAAATCGAATAATTTGTGCATTTCAATTTTGGCCGGAAGAATAGACATTTTTACCTTTTTTTCCGGCTAGCCGGAAGAATAGCCACGACCTTATAACCTATTTTGTATATGAAAAATATTTTGCAAAATCTACAGTCGTCGCTTCTGTACTTTAGTCAACAATTGTTAATAATACGTTATCTAAAATTGTAATATTGACCAACTTAGAACATAAAATTAGTAATATATAGCTGAGAGGGTGACAGGGAAAATTGTTACCCCGAGAAAACATTGTCAGCTGAGTTCTAGACGATTTTATATGAAATTTGTTTGATGAATTTTACATCGATTTCAAATTCAACACGTTGACTTTTATATGTGTCATATAAAACAAAGTTTTGTTTAGAAAACTATTAGAATACAACAGACTGTGTATTACAGAGTTAAAAGCCTCAAATGTTTGAACATATGTTGACACAAGAAGATGGGGAAATATCAGAAAACAATTCGAAAAACAAATATGCAATAAATCTTACACATTTGTACATGTTATTCATTTGTAAGAACGATAAAAGTGTTAAATCGAAGTCAACGTGAATTTCGTTTCTGCATAAGCGCATTTCGACAACTTATGTCTCTTCAGAGAAGATCAAATCAAAACATTTTAAGGAAGGGGCGACTCCTTGCAGAAAACTTTATGTATGCTTTCTGTATTTATTTCGACCCAAATGCATCATATTTTTGCCCGTTGAATAAATTTGTTGGCAAATTGTTAATGGACACAAAACAGACTTTTCAACAACAATCTGCTATTTTTCATCCTTGACGATTATAACTTGACTGTGACAGCAGCGTTGAAAGATGCGGAATAACGCCACTGACGCTTTCACTGGCGTGAACATATGGCACATATTGTCCTCCCCCTTGTGGCGCATGCGCCAAAAAATCAGAGATGTCACGACTAAATCACTATATAGATTTATATAGTAATTGTGATAAAAAAATTACAATCACCGATCCCATGAAGGCATATAATTTTTTGTTTTGTTATTTTCAGATTATTTAATCTTTCCTCTTTCTTAACATGTTTTTCAATTCAAAATAAGTTGATGTTTTCATCCGTCACTTTTGATTTAAAATTTGGTATTATTTTGCTTGAAGTTTGTATATAGAATATACTCCGAAACGTATAAACTATACACTTTTGATCCACAAAAGCATCTTATTTCCTAAAATTACAATTTTTGTTTTGTTATCATTGTAAAGAAGAAAGGCTCGGGAATCCAAATATATTTTCAAAATAAAAATTACTTTTGAAATTGATCCGTCACTTTTGAGGTAAACTTTGAAAAAAAAAACTTTTTCTCGAAAAATCAAAGTCAAAGCGATTCTTTTAAATAGAACATAAATTCCATGACAAGAAGTATATTTGACGGATAACACAAGATAATAATGGTTTTAATTTTAAAATGATTATTATTTTGAAAACAATAATAACAAATAAACATAAAAATTAAAAAATAAAAAAAAGTATTAATTATAAGTGAAAGGGGATGGCGCGCCTAAGTTTTCTTACTATTGTCCGGTTAACAAATTTATAAGGGCAACTTATTATACATCCCAGATTTAAATGCACCGAAATAAAAAAAAATAAACTGTAACAAAAGTTTACAGATATATAATAATTTCATATTTTTGGACAGCCAGTTTACACTGATAGATGTAATAGATATTTCAAAAACTAATCAATCTGGACAATTTATCATTACCCCTGCAGTGACTTCAAACACAATTACATAATTATTTATTCAATCTACTAGTATAATATTTTATTTGTAAGTAAATAGAAACACGTAATGTATTTTCGTGTTTCTTATCAAAGAAATGCTACAATATCAGCAAAATAAATTTTTTATTTATTTTTTTTAATCAATGCAATGATTTTATTTATTGATTGATTTTTTTTAACTTTCAAGCACAATGGTGTTTTGTTATGTTGTATTTAAAACAGATGAATGTTTTAGTGTATACACAGGTCTATTTGTCCCAAAATTTGGTACATTTGTGCCGTTTCAATACCCTTTAAAAAGTGGATCTATTCAAGACAGACAAATAGTAAAAACCCTATTCTGAACAGTAATCGTAAAGAAGCTTTGCATTGACATACACACTATTTAGCATCATTACAGTTATATTTCATATCAATGGCTTAAAGATTTGCAAACTTTAATGTTTAAGGTGGAAAACGTGGTTTTAATGTCTTCTTAGGTCTTCTTTAAGGAATGGAAAATAATTTATCCTGATTGAACTAATGCAAAAAATTATACCCTGTACGAAGCAATAAGACGTCAAAATCATGACACTTCACTGCGGCACTTGAAGCAAACAATATTTGCAGTACCACCCCACCCCCTTTCCCTTGTCGGGAGCCTGTGATACCTTCCTGACGGGAAACATTACATTACATCTCAATTACAGGCACTATGTTATTCCAGCATTGTACAACATATGCAATTCCCTTTATTAATTTAATAATATAATTGACTACGTGTCCGAATATGTGAACGAAACAAAAGTCTAGCTATTCTCGATATTTTTCAATATTGCATGCACACTGTTTGTTCCTTGGGTTTTGAAAACAGATGTATAATAGCTCGTGCTTTAACTAGAAGAAGATGTTCCGATACAAATTGTAGCTGTTAATCGGATTTATATGAGAGCAAAGAAGCAAAATAAGAGAACCTAATCTAGATTCAAATATAAACAAACTAAAATTGAATAGACATTGTTGATGAACAAGATAACCGGATTGTGTTTGCATATTTCTTTGACTTATATATATAGATTACTGATTATCTAAAATCGATCTCCAAATGAATTTATCTCTATGAAACAACGAGAAGGCATAAAATAGCAGGGGGCTTTGTTTGTTATGTGATAATGCAAATATCTTTTAATTAATTATTCAAATATGTTGTTATCAAATATACTTGAACATGTATAGCCCTAACCCCCTTTTTCATCCATTGATATCAGGAACTAGAACTTTTGCACAGCCACTTCAAAATAATGTACAACTCCAGATTTTTGCTTTATGTTGTGTTCATAATACGCTTTAATAGACGGTCTCATATTTTTCCCGCTCGGCTGTTAACCCAATATTTTTTATTGAACAGTAAAACAAAACTGTTTCAGGACTGAGAGCTCAGCTGAAAGATTAATAGTAGAGAAAAATTAAAAAGTTGAATAATATATATATTTTTTTTTACTTGAAATGAATATGATAGCGCCAGATTCTTCCTATGTCTATATTCGGATTTATGCGTACACTGGCCTAGCATATATATAAAAAGGTAGGTTTCATTCAAAACTTTACATCAATAAAGTTTGTAAAAAAGAATCACGTGAATACATGTGCCAAACTAACGTGAACCATGATTCGGGTCGGGAGAAATTAGCAGCTCAAAAAGGTGGGGTGTTTCCGGATGTTGAAAGTCGCTTTTTTGACTATTTAAATTGGAAAAAAGCTCAACTGGACCCCTTCATTCCGGTGCGTCTTTTTACCGCCGAACACCACCAAACACCACCGAACACCGCCGAACACCGCAAAAACACCACAAAACACTTTCTTTTTAACCACAAAACACCAACTATAAAAAAATATCTCATATATTTATTAGAAATTCAAACCATTGTAAATAAATTACAACAAATACGCGAATGAAATGGTGTTTTTACGACCGTCGATAATATTCAAAAGACAGAACACCCCCGAACACCTGAAAAATACCACAAAACACCTGCTATGAACAGCTATTTCATATTTTTGAATGAATTCAATACATTAGGAAAAAATCACAGCAAATACGAAAATAAAATATCTTTTATCGGAACATCCAAAACTCAATAGACAAAACATCACCGAGCACCTCGAATATATCACAAAACACATTTTGTAAACCATCCGTGGAAAGATTTAACATATTTTTTTGAGAAATGTTAAGTATTTTAAATAAAGGACTATAAATGTGCGAATAACATGTTTTTTACCCAAGTAACAGACATTCAACATTTTTCATTCAACAGAAAACCCACACAGAACACCTGAAAAATACTGTCATATCGTGTCCCAGGTCTAATTAATAGATAACAACTGATACATATAAGTTTCGGACTCAGTGCCATAAAAATTAAAATTTATACATAATTTTTGATAGAAATATTTCAAATTTTTGCATATACTTATTGTACAGTGTATCGTTATATATTTTCTGCTTGTTTTATGGTGTTCGGTGTTGAATGTTCAGGACAGTCGGCAACAGTCGTCATTTTGCAGAGTATTTTGTTGTACTGTCTTTAATTTTTTTTAAATTGTGATATATTTTTATGATTTCTTCAACATTTTTAAGAAATCGTGTTTTTTTATGTCTTTGGGGTGTTCGGCGGTGTTCGGTAGTGTTTGGCGGTGTTCGGCGGTAAAAAGACACACCCCCTTCATTCTTTCTAGAACCTGACTGAAATCCGGCTTTTGTCGAAGAATGGGTCCGCCAGTAGGATCATATTTGCCACGAAAGACCAAATAAATGACTTTTTCGGGCAAAGTCTGATTTCGTAATTAAAGAATTAAAGAACAGCGACGTCAAAAAATATTTATGATTGTGGATAAACGGGTTTGCACTATAGCAAACATAAATACATTGTAAGACAAAACAAATGACCTACAAACAGTCCAAATAGATACACAGAACACTATGGTTAGAAAAGCATGCTAGAAATAAAATGATTTAAATATTAAGCGTTGGGTCTAGCTGAACGAAATAGTTTGGAACTGAATCCCATCTTGATGAAAATTAATTCTACTTTCACAAAAAAGAATAAATAAATGACATGCTGTAAATATAGAATAGGTGTTCCAGAACAGACGAATTGTGTGTGGTTGTGGCATACTCGTCACAAAATCAGACCATAGATTTATGATCAGACAAAAGTCAAGGTCCCCCCTTTTCCCCTTTATCTATAAATTGAAAAATTAAACATAAAATATCGCTAAGACATTCTCTGTGAATTCACACTGATATAGTCTATTAGAGATAAGAGAAACATGATAACATATAACAAATCGTTATCTCTAAACATAGACCGCTTCCACCATATCATTATCACGGCGGGGACCAGATAACTTTTTGTTCAGATAGTAAATTTGGATTATCTCCCGTAAGCAGGACAATATGTGCCATATGAGCTCTATAATTTGGAAGGGTTTTCAGCTCTATCTCAAAAACGCAGTTCAACTCATAATTTTTACTTCATATTGATTTTCTATGCCATTCATTAAATAATCTTAATGAGAATAATGTAAAAAAAAGTCCATATAAGCGTAAAAAACAAAGCATTTTTAATTTAAAAAAAAACACTTGATAAGCACGATACATAGATTTGAATTTTGCCCTAAAATTTTCAATATTATTCAATGAGACCAAATTTCGACGATTAATATCTTTTGAAAATTAGTATATTAGTTTACATTTTGAAAACAACGGCAGTAGAATACAAAAGGACCATACTTCAAGATTTACATAAATCAGAGGCTAGACACAAGTGGGTGCGTCTAAACACCGCTAAGAAGGTTCTTGGTGCACTAAGAAGCAAGAGGTGCCAATAAGAACATGAAGGCGACATTTTATTCGGATTTTGAACACACCTTATCAATGTGTTGTATATAAATGAGATATTTACTGATTTTTGATATAATTCTATGTATAGTTTCGAGATTTTAGACAATTTCTATATATATATTACACATATCATAAATCAATGAAGCGTTAATTAAACAAACAACTTTTGCTTTATCAACGGTGTGTTAATGACATGAACAACTTGACCCCCATGGCCTTTTATCTAACCCAAAGTTCTGGACATCGCAACAGTAAAAATTACAAATGAATTATTGATTTTAAATCGGATCGAATATCATAACAACATTGTCAAAATTATGCACACATTGTCCATAGAATACACTTTTGTTAAAATATTATCAAACGATCCCAAATTGGTACATATAAGCATACAAAACAACAAAGTTAACACTTGATAAGAAATTCGAAAATAAATAAAATCACTTGTTCATTAAAAGTCATGTCTAAAATCAAAACATTTTTTTAAAAACTGTTTTCCTACAGATCAAAAAAATATCAGGCATATAAAACAGATAGTCGATGTCCCCTAACTTACTTTAAGCTGGTTTTTTGCATCAGGCAACAGCTTTGAAAAAATAGGACTTCATCATGTTCGGTATTAATAAACACAGCACAGTCAAAAAGGACGTGCTCGGGATCCTCGCCAGCCCCTGCTTTCCACAAGTCTTTATCATATAAATAAGACTGTATACCTATTTTGACAAAACAATAATGGTACAAATCCACTTTTAGTTTGCATCTTTGACCATTGAGTAATTTGGTACCCATGTTAAGATTTAATATTTCAAACAAATATCCATTTTTGGATTTCTCAAACATCTTTTTAAGCCATTATAGAATATATAGAATGCGAACTGGAAACAAGGAAAGTTTATGAAAATTTTCGGAAACTTAAGTTTGTAATTTGTGGAAATGTAACAACATTAACATTTGAAAAAAATCTGGAAATGTAATGCATCCCTTGCTATTTTGATCTTTTCCATTCTAAAACGCCAGACAAACACTGGCTAGCACACGAAAATAATAAAAGCAAATTAAACCTTCTGTATGTGTCGTAGTTGGAATTCGTGAAACTTGGCTTTGGAGAACTCTATGGTCGCCACATTGTTCCCTTTTTAATCAAAACGTCATGGTATATACGAAGTATTTACAATTGTTATGATACTGAATCATCTTCAGATTTATATAAATAGTTGTGAGATCTTGTATGCCTATTGGTAGGTTTACACCGCCGATCAAAGCAACTCGATCGAACTCCAGATTAACTCGATTAGTACTTGAGCATTACTCGACTAACACGATTCTTTCTTTTTTCCTATCCAAGATCTTTCCGACCATTATCCGATTTTTTTCCCGACCTATATCCGACTTTTACTCGACAGATCAAGACCTTTACTCGATTTAACACGACAGCATGTCATCTTTTCACAATACACAACATGAGGCTTTCAAGAGCCTCAGTGTCTCACAAGGGCCTTACTTCATTTTTAAAGGAGCCATCCAATTGACTCCAATAACTATTCCGATCAAGTATGGCTGGTGATCATCATTGATATGAGAATCGCCGGATACTATCTCAAGTGGGGACCAGCCGAGGACTATTGCTTTCAATTTTGTCCAATTGGCAAAGTAGTTTCAGAGTAGAAGATATTTGAATGGATACCTAAGTAGGGTCAAATATTAGATTATGTTCCCCGTTGTCGTGCAACTTGGATTGCATTTCTTAGAGACAATAAAATAATTATAAAGTAATAAAGTACTGGACTAGTAGTTTCTGAGAAGAAGAACTATACTCTCGCTGGCGGCCATGTTTGATGAGGTACCGACCTGCTGGATACTTTTTTTTGGATGGGAGAATCTAAGGACCATTGTTACTAAGTTTGGTTATAATTGGACTGGTAGTTTCTGAGAAGATCTTTGAATGTATATTCCATAGTGTCCAATGTTAAAAGTATGTCCCCGCTGGCGGCCATCTTGGATGAGGTACGGACCTGCCAGATACCTTCTTTGGAAGAGACTATCTAAGGGCCACTTTGTCTAAGTTTGGTCATAATCGGACTGATAGTTTCTAAGAAGAAGATCTTTGAATGTCTTTTCCACAGGGTCCAATGTTAAAACTATGTTCCCCGCTGGCGGTCATCTTGGATGAGGTACCGACCTGCCGGATGCCTTTTTTGGAAGGGACATTTAAGGACCATTGTGACTAAGTTTGGTTATAACTGGACTGGTAGTTTCTGAGAAGAAGATCTTTGAATGTCTTTCCAATAGGGTCCAGTGTTAAAAATATGTTCCCCGCTGGCAGCCATCTTCGATTAGGTACGGACCTGCCGGATATCTTTTTTGGAAGGGACCGTCTAAGGACCATTGTGACTATGTTTGGTTATAATTGGACAGGTTGTTTCTGAGAAGATCTTTGAATGTCTTTTCCATAGAGTCCAATGTTAAAACTATGTTTCCAACTGGCAGCCATCTTGGATTAGGGACGGACCTGCCGGATACAATTTTTAAGGGGGACCACCCAAGGACTATTGTGACCAAGTTTGGTTCCAATTGACTCAGTAGTTTCAGAGGAGAAGATCTTTGAATGAAATGTTCACGACGGACGGACGACGGACGCCGGACGCCAACTGATGGAAAAAGCTCACCCTGGCATAGCCAGGTGAGCTAAAAAAACAGAGTCAAATTATGCAATTTCTTACGATAACCTTTGTGTTAATTTGCGTTTTATTTTTTTTATAATTTTTATTATTACATGTATTCTTTTTATAATCTTTTTTCTTTTGCTTTCTTGCTTTTGTTTTTGTTTATTTGTTTGTTTTTTTTTTTTGTTTTTTTTTCTGTTTGGTTTAATTACCATTTTTCTACTTGTATGATGTTTCTACGCAATAATGATGAGTTAACTATAGGAAACAACGTAAGTTTTTTCGCCACCAGATCCTGCCTTCATAGGGGGTTTAAGACTACTTTTTCAAATTTTTTTGTCACTTTTAATCAATTTTTATTTAATTTCTGCACCAGATTTATGAAAAGTTTCGTACAATTGTACAACTTCTACATTTGCCTATGATTATCACCTGATGAAAAAATACTGCCTTTTACGAAAATGTGATGTATCTTTTTTCTTTGGTAATTCGCGAAACAAAGTTAGTCTAAACGTATTATTTTTCAGTTGTCAAATTTACTCACAAAATAATTTCATATACTGCAAACTTTGCCTTACTTCACAAATATGTACATTTACCTGAAATTACCGTTTTACTGAAATAGGCAATGAAAGGAATATTGAGTAAATGCACATGAGACAAAGTCTCTACGCATATATGTAGACAAAGCAATGGAACAGCGCTATTATTGTTATCCTTTATCTTGAAGTCACCATGAGGCCGTCAAAAATGAGCTTTTTTCATACTTCATTATTAGTTTCAAGACGGACCCTAGCACCGGTGTGAGCGGGGTCGAACATCGTAACATCATTGCTTTTTAGCCCTTGGATGCGGGATCGTCAACAAACATAAAACTTACTGACAAAGTGTTTTACAATGGCTGTTATCCGTTGAAAACTTGGCATAATAAAATCATGGGATGTGGGCTCAATAATCAGGTGGTCAGAAAAACATGTTGACGTTACAAAAAATAGAAATTCCAAAATGTGAAAGTATGATAGATAATCAATATGAAAAATTCTTTCAAGCACAAGTTAGCCATAACTGGAAAGAATATAGAACATACACCTCTCGCACGAGGAATCTTTTTTTTTTGGACTCCAGACTGTAAGAGAAACAAACTCCAGTCTAAAATAAGCGATGAAACAAAGTCTTTACAAATACAATGTACATGGTAAATCAAAGCAATGGGTCAATTGATATTCTACATCTTGAATTCGCTATGAGCTAGTCCTTCAACAATGAGCTTTGCATGCTCATACGAAGGTATATATTTTAATTGGTCAAAGCAATTACAAAGGAAATACCCGAACCTATAGAATTATAAAGGTTGTAAATCCAAATTTTGTTCAAGTTTCTTTTTAATGAAATCAAAACTGTAAAAAGATATTTCATATGTGTCCCTTGAAGAATTAATAAAGAAAACTAAGGGGAAAAAGGTATAGATCTATGTAAAAATTAACAACTGTTGTCGCGAACAGCAATGACATCTTTGTTTCAAAAAGTGCAAACAGGGAACATATGTTTTTTATCGTAATTTTTAGGATTCTTCCTTGCACAGTATATTTCACACGTATGTTGTAATTAAATTAATTCAACGAACAGACCAAGAACTGTTAATTATAATCAGAGTTTAATCCTATTACTGATTGGTTGAAGAACTTACACACTATTGAAAGTATGGTATCTAACGATAGAAAAGGCGGAGCAATTGGTGTCGGCTTTTTGATTGGGTCAGACTATTAAACGTTACTTCGTCAGATAGCTAAACTCTTACATTCAGTGGATTAACGTGTTCTTGTTTGTATTGTTATGTTGTTGCCATTGTATATTATTTAAACAGAGTGCCAATTCAGAACGGACTTATATTACATTTTTAAATCAATTATTCAAACATTTTTTTTTCGATAAATACAATTTTGTTGTTTTTTGTTATTTTATAACTGGTATCAATTTTTAAATTTATGTGCAGATAATATTTATTTTTTGCTGGCTACTTTTTGTTTGTTTTTTTGTTTGTTTGTTTGTTTGTTTTTTGTTTGTTTGTTTTTGTTTTTTTGTTAAACGTTTTGAATTTTTGTTTTAATTTATTCTTTTTATGTTTTTGTTTTTTGGATGTATGAATCTTTCAACCAATAGTTTTATCAGAGATTTCGATCACATTCTTTATAATGGATAAAGAATTTCTAATGACAGAATGGCAACATCGTAACGATACAAAGGATATATTGCATTTCCTTGCGAACAGGAAACATAAAGTTATTTGCAAATAAAATAATAATTCACCGATAATTATTGATGGAAATATTATAGCAAAAAAGTGCACATCACAGGGCCATAATCCATATTAAACTACATTTACGACACGTGCTGAAGCCATATTTACATAGCCACAGAGATTTTGCTGTCAAAAAGATGCACATTTACGCGAGTTTACAAAGTTACAAATACAAAATAGAAATTAAAAATTAAAATACTGCGTAATGGTACGCAAAGATAAGCAAATGTCACCTTTTCTCTACATTTACAGCATCTCAAAGTTTAAAATTTTACCATATTTACCACTCCAGAATAGATAAGAAAGATTTACATTTGCCTTATTTGCAATGGTACACAAATGCAACGAAAGTTTATTTCAAACGTTAATATATACCATAAATATTATCATTTCGGCAAGTATTTGTCATTTGTTGGAATATTTAAATTCGACAACGTATGCAAATGATTAAGTTTACACGTATGTTTACTTGGTTAAGCATAGGGTTATAAACAGGGATCTTTACAATCGCGACAAATATTTTTGTTTGCTTTATATTTATATACAACAAAAACATCTTTATTTATCAACATTTATGACACGTGAAAATATTATATGCATATATAGGTTTACTATCCTATCTAAATAATAACATTTGTGAAATATGTAAGGGGGTGAAGAAATATAAAGAAAGATCGTCTTTTCCTTATATTTACGATACTGTATAAATGTCATGGATTTTGCGGCCTCTATTCGAGCCCCAATGTGCGTAAAGGTGTTATAAATCTAACATTTACTCTAGAGCAAAGGTTGCTTAAATTTTTGTAACATATGTAAATGATACGAAAGTTCGGCCTTTGAAGGCATTTCCATTGCATCTGCATACCTTTGTAAATCGACGATTTCATCCAGTGTTCTCCTCAAATAAGTCAAGAGGTGATGTCAACTCCTCTTCCTCAAGAGGATGATAGTGTGGTACCGCATGATTCGAACGAGCGGGAAATGATATTTCAACACTCAGCGGAAACTGAGAAAGAAAATGTTACTTACTCTACAAGCGATTGGTTGCTCTGGCTCGGGAAAAACATGTTGGATGAAAAGATTACTGGAAAATGCTAAAATAATGATCAAACCGAATCTCCATCGAATTATCTGGTGTTACAAGAGATGGCAACCGTTGTTTACTGACATGAAGAATAGAATACCAAATATAGTTTTCGTTAAAGGAATACCTGAGAATTTAAATGATGATTCATTTGTTGATATGAGATATCCTACTTTAATCAACATCGACGACTTAATGAGGGATGCTACGAGCAGTAAAGATGTGTGCGAACTTTTCGTAGAAGGAAGTCATCATAGGAATATAAGTGTTGCATGCATCATGCAAAGTGCATTCAGCAAAGGAAAAGAAAACAGAACCATGAGTATCAATAGCCAATATATAGTTTTATTTAAGAACCCTCGAGACATGTTTACACCTACCATCTTCGCCAGACAAATGTTTCCGCACAACATTAAAAAATTATGTCGAAATATTTAGATGCAACAAAATTGGCATATGGATACCTTTTCATTGATCTCAAACAAACCACACCAGATGATCAGCGATTAAAAAGTGACATTTTTGCAGGATTGTCAAGACCCAAATCTATTCACTGCAGCAATAAACAATCAAAGAGCTCAGCAATTCCTTCTATGGTGGGTGGAAATGTTGGAATGGGGAGTGAATATAAAAGGGAAACAAGCGGAGATAGTGCTCATTCTGACAATAACCTGCAAAGAGTCAACAATGAAAAAACAAAATCCGTCTTGCATAGATTGTGGAACGGTATTCTCCACAGACTTTGATATCCAATGCCACATAAAAAGAGGGTGTCCAATGGATGATACAAGTACACCGAATGCTAAAAGAATGAGATATGATAAAGATCTGGCCGAAGACAATGATGATGAATCTATAACATCAGAATAGCATGATGACGAAGATGAAGACATGGAGGAGGATACAGAAAATTCTGCGTTTAATCCACTTATTGATGATGTTTATGAGCAATTAAATGATGATTATCAGAGAAGAGTACAAAGCATCATGGAGGAACAAGGATTAAACGAAACTCGTGCAAAGGAAGAAGCTAATGAAATGTTCCTCCCACGAGAAAGAAAACTACTTGTTAAAAAATATAAACAATTACTTTTCAGACTGAATGATTTAAAGCATTCACCTCTTCATAGACAAATTACAGGTGAAATAAGTAACATTGTGGAGAAAACATCATACACTTTTGAGAAAGCGACCTCACTTGCTCTTTGGAAAAATAAATATTTATTTGATGAACTCCTAGACAATGAAGACAGTGACTCAGATGATGAATCAGAAGCGGACAATGATAGTGATAACAATAATTCTGAGGATAGCAATGAAGATGATTAACATTAGTTTATGCGTGATTTGCTTATATGTATATTGTAAAGTCTGCATGTGGATGTTCCTCGACCCTTGTTGGACTAATGTACGAGGAAAATAAATACAATTTTGATTATAGTTCGAGTTGTTTTTATTGGCTTAAATTAAGAACAATACTTCAATTAAATATTTTTATTCATACATACAATTTTACAAGTACACAAGTCACACAATACACAGTAATATAACAACATATTATACATGCTTTTACACACAACTGTCATATGAAATTTGATAATGTCCATGAGCTAAAGTATGGAACCCGTCATCTAAGACGTATCTTTTGTCATCAAAAGAGGATAGAGACTTCTTGTTTACGGTTACAGTATATAAGTTATGCAAGTCACTTCTTATAAAACTCATTTTATGTCTAAGAGACGTTTGATCAAATAAACATTCTTTGTAAGAATCATGTTTCAATTGTTTCGTTAACACAGCTTTTGCGACTCCTTTTGCAGTCTTCTTTTCTTTTGTCATGTTATGCTCGTTGGGAGTTCTTACGTGATAACTAAGCGAATACATCTTGGCTTTCAATCCAACGAATTCGTCGACTACGTTCCCACCACATTCGTCCTTCATTCGACCTAATTCCTTTGCATGTGTGACGTCATACATGGGGTGTTTCTTATCGAAATTGCTCAAATCAAAATATTCTTTATCTTCCAACATATCCTCGTATATGTTCTCGGTTTGAGTGTGGTAAGTAAGACTGTCGGTATCCGTGAAAAGCATTTGGGTACGGCTACCGTACTTTGTCTTCATATATCCATAATGGAACTTGTACATCATCAACTTTGAAATGGCTCAAATCGAAAATCCCGCATATATAGGCTTGTTGAAAATCAAGTTGGTTTTCTTCATGTTAACTGCGACCAAGTCATCGTTAAAAATCTTGAATGAGGTAAAGTTTGGTTTCGCACACAATTTTTTCATCCGTTTCTGAGTTTGTACAAGTTCAACGTTCATTCTTTTGAAGATGTTTTCCAAGAACTTTCCATAAATTGAATTGATAAACAATTTATAGAAGTCTTTTTCGAATGTGTTCCTCGCACTTTTCCTCATTTCTGTGTTGAAATCGACATACTGTTTTAGCCATAATGACTTGGTAAATTTGATGGCTCTGTGTATTTTGGTTATTTTCATTCCATACTGTACGTACAGCTTTAGAGTTCTATAATGAACAACGTATTTGCTTTTGTTTGAAAGATTTGGCACAAGCTTTTGGCTAGGTTTTCCCTTTAGATTCAACTTTTTCTTCAGTTTTGACGTATGATCTGAATACATCTGGTCGGTTACTATCAAAGATTCTGGAGCTAAAGGATAATCATTATGCATATCATGCAGTTCCTGTGGGTATTCAAGGTCTACTTCCAAAATGTATCCGACAGAATCATCGTCTCCTATGTTATTGACGTCAAGAGTAGATAATTGCTCTTCAAAATCTTTTTCGGGAAGAGGTTCTATCATAGCCGTTCCATATAAATTGTTCATTTCGAGGTATGTAATCCAGGTTGATTTTTCGTCTGGATTATAATCTAATGATTCTGGATTGTTGGACTTAGCATACTTCTGCGATATCATAGAGACCCCACCGCGAACCCCTTTCTGGATCATTTGTATCATATCAATATCATCCAATAGCTGTAATTCTACTCCTGTCATCTTAAGCATTGCATCCCATGACAAACCGGGAGCTGTGAAGTAATGAAGAGGATCGAGTGAATAGTTTGAAAAACAGACTTCACGTCGGACTTCATATACAAATCATGATACTCTCCCATGTTTTGGATATTAAATACTTTTCCAAACCGTTTCACCACGTTCATAATCTTCCTGCGAAATGATCTCATCCTTCAATTTATTGTAAAATGCGGATGTCGGGGTAAGTTTTTCTTCTTTAAATTTAGATTCGTCTTCCATGTAATCGTAGGGATAAACCCCTTTACGTATCAACAGTTTTAACTCTTCCTCTTTTCTAAAATGTGAAGCCAGAGTTTTGAATTTTTCTCTTCCAATGTCCGCAAGATTTTCCACCAATTTCTCCAATGATGTATTCATGAAGTGCATGGAGTCAATGAAACGTATATTATCCATGCTGAATGAAATGTACTTCTCCATGTTGTTTGGAATACATGACAATTTCCGGTCTTTGTATTTCCCTACCGCAGAAATGATGTGATGTAAATCATAATTAGACATATTATGGAATACCACGGGTAGAAAGTATTTCGAGTGGGAAGACTTCGATGTCTTGGCTTTGCGGAACTGCAGTTGTATGTTGCATAAGGAATGAGCTGGTCCACGGTACATTCCAGTGAGATGATCATGATCTCGAACGCGATCTTCCCCTAGCTCCTGGTGACAAATGTGACATAATTCAGATTTCTTACACTGATTTTCTTCCTCCTCATTTAACATCATGGGAACGACTCTGTCCAATAAATCTGATATACATTGTATGTTGTTCTTCTTCAATCAGACAGTCCGAAAACGTTTCTATGACATTTGGACCCCTATATACTTTAGCTGGTTTTGACAGTTCCTCATTTGTACATTTAACTACGTAGCAAAATCCAGAAGGTTCGTGTTGTTGTTGAAGGGTCGTTGATGATTTTTCTGGTTTGTTTTCACATCCAGATATAGGACGTAAAATGCTTTCGAAGTCGGCATATATTAGGAATGGTACGTGCAGTTGAAGCGTATCCATTGATCTTCTTCTTTCGGAAACGTAATTTTCTGTGCACCATGTGGCTTACAGTCGGGAATGTGTGAATGTAATCTTTCCTCTGAGCTGTACCCATGTAAACAATAATTACAAAAGTAAGTTTTGCCGTCGTGATTTGTCCTATCTCCCAGAAGACGACTCATGCTTTTTATCAAACAGTAGTGACGCTTTTCCCCATTAGATATAAGCAATAGATTGACGTGTTTATTAAATCTAGATTCTGTTATTCGAAGTGGATACACGTCTTTCTTCTCTAAACCAAAAACGTTGATTGAAATATTGTTCTGTCGCTCAAATTTAGATATGTCAGACAGTGAAACAGGCATCTCTATGTTGTCATACTTGAGATCAGTTTCGTGTGGCAGGTAATGTGAAACGCGCTGAGGGTTGTCCTTCATAGGATATAATGCACCCAAAACACTGTAAATAAAACATTTCTGGTCATTATTCTTAACATTCAGTACAGCATGTTTGCTAGCTATATGTCCCGGTAGTGGTTCGTAACTGCTTCCAGTAAGAGGGGTATAATCTGCCGTATTTACTTCAAGTCGGATGGTTTTATCTATGGACCATCAACTCCCATCTCTTTCAAAGTTTTGATAGTCTGTGTATAATTTTCTTAACGTAGATGCAATTTCCTCTTCGATATAGGGTCCGTTTGTAACCGTTGAAGTAAAACTTTTGAAAGTGGGCTCTGCATACGATGGTTCGTTATTTTCGTTATATTTTACGAATCTGACTTTAACTGTAAGGAACCATTTTATTCCAGTTTTCTGTTTCAATGTATTTAAAAGTATTTATTTTATGTTCATATTGTGAAAAACACTGAAATAAGTTGAATGTATTGCCTACAGCAATGTTTAAGCAATAAAGTTTTTGGCACTTGTAAAACGAACAAAAATGTTTGCCATATGAAAAATAGAGATGCCAACATCTTTCACCGGAATTATGAATTTTCAAATAGATAAATAGATATATACAAACAAAAGTGATTTTCAAACACCAACTGTTGCTTCCCTTAATCCATCACTTTTAGCTAATATTTCGAAGTCTGTGTAAATCTTTATTAACGCGAATTTTATAACAGAAACAAAAGTGATTACAAAAATAAAACCGTGAACACACTGAGTTAATTTCATTTATATTATTACTTAAAGTAAAATGCAACTGATGCCAAAAAAACATTTAAGGTATGCAGTAGCTTTACAACTTTTTGTTGTAGCAAGGATGATCTGAGACGGATCATCTTAACAATCTCACCCAAGTGTTAGAACAAACGATTGTTTACCTTTCATTTTAATAATCAAAGCCAGATTTTCAAACTGTTCAGTTTTTTGGACTTTGTAAAGTTTTATGCTTTACTTTCACACCCCTTCTTTATTATTTGATATATGTATTCTGTAAAAAATTATCGTATTATAGTTAAGATTTCAGAAGATGCTTCGGTGAAGCATGGAGGTATTATAGACAAATTACAGGTATCAATATAATGCCTCCATGGGTGAAGGTAGAAAGAGGTCATGCAAAGTTCAATTTAGTGATAGCACTATAAAGATATTGCACTTGGATGGCAGGCTAAGGGTAGATAAGGCAATGGGGTAAACACAAATACACAGGATATGTGTTGATCATGTGTTGATAACAATCCTATAGTAAACACCTACAATGGCCGGGAACTACAATCAAATGCCACAATCCACAAACGAATTGCACCAGAAAAACAATGAAAACAAGAGACAAACATGCAGATTTCATAAATTGTTAAATACATTTAAAAAGTTTTATCGAAGATATGAACATTTGATATCTAAATATAATGTCACTCGCATACAGCTTATATCTAAGGGCATTTCCCATCCTCGATTTTACGGAAATGTTGTTAAAAAATGCCAGAAACTGATTAAAAATCCAGAAAAGCTTGGACGTAACTTACATTCTTTACGTAATAGGGGATATTGACAAGATACTCTGCTTGTATCCTTTAAATAAGCTTTGAGATCTAGTGACCTGAAAATGGCCTCTCACTGATACTGCCGATGTCTACTGAAATATATGATGATTGTTGACCAAATCCTGCTGGAAGTTTTGAGTTTGATTTTTCTTCCGTAGTGCGACAGTGTTTTACCAGCAGACTGGGCTCCTTTAGCTAGCCGGCAGATTAGCGGCGAGCACTCCTTGACCCATCTTTCAAAATTACGTTTTGTTCCCTCATTTTTCTTTTCTAGATTGTGGTCATGGAGTTAGTACTCTACCTGTATTGGTTTTATTCGTATGTTTACTAAACCATAGGGAAACGGGACAGATAAAGGAGAGATTTGGGTACCCATAAACCGGTTTAACCCTACCGATGGCTATTGCTAGTACCGGTACCAAGTCCAGCTGTCCTGAGTTCCCATCGTTGTTTACGTTTGTATTTTGTCTTATTCTTGTTTTTGCTGTGTAGTTCCCTAGCACATTGTGGCATGTAATTATAATTTTCAGCCATTGTAGGTGTTTACTGTTGTCCCTGTTTATTTCATTTAGGATGATAAACACACTTCCAAAACAATTAGAACAGTTCACTTAATTTCAGGCTTCTTTAAAAGGACAGCATGTTTATAATAATAAATTATCTAAGCTGTTATCGAAGTAATCATACAAGGTAAGAACTTAGCAATGTTGTTTTAACAAGTTAACTAAGTAAAAAGTCAAAAGGAAGATTCATATGATACATAGGGGCTTCCGTACTTACAAAAGTAGATGAAATAGTTCTGGATCTCTTTGACTAAGTTTTTTTTCAGGTTATTGCTTGTCTAATTACTTCATTTTATATATACACACAACAGACCACTACGATGGAAAATTTTCACAGAAGTCAAGGAAAATATTTTGTTATTATCGGAATGGAACATCTTCGGCCATATTGAATGTAGCTTAATTTTGTTATGGTAGAATTATTGGAAGATTTGTACAAATTTATAAGCCATACAAATATTTTGCAGACCAGAACGCCCTGACCTGGTGTGAAGTTGAAGTATACACAGATGCCTTTCCTGATACAGAATTACATATTAATGCATAAACTGTGTCGAAAGAAATGCAGTGAACATTAGTATGCGTAACGTAAACATATATAAATGTTGCGTACTCAACAGATTATTAAAATGGGCGACAGTCATACATGTATTACAGTCATTCATTGTTGAAGACCTCATGGTGACATCAAGATGAAGAACAACAATAAAAGCGTTGTTCCTTTGCTTGGATATACCACGTATTTGTAGAAACTTTGTCGCATGTGCATTTACTCCATACCTTTTCATTGTTTATGTATGGCTACATTAGTGGACGTTGCCTGGACGTACTGTGTAATACAATATAACCATTTTTTTTAAATATAACTACTAAAAGATTCGTATAATGTCCCCATTTTGTTATATTTGGTAAAGAGTACTTCTCCCTGGCAAATTTTGGATTATGGCTTTCCATATTTTTAGATTCTAATGCTGCTAATGAGAGGTTACTCCTTTATACAAGTGTACCACATAACATAATTCACTGTTTATTTAGCAACATAGTTTTATTTGTATTTATTAGCATTTGGGCTCTTAATATGTCTATTGGTAACATTTTTTGTCTGCTACTGCAAAATGGCATTCAAACAAGTACATGTTTCGGTATTGAGTTCCAAGGCTATGAATGTAACAAATATCACACATCCTATGATCTCTTCAACAACTCAAAAACAGTCTCTTTCTTGGATAAATTCCAAATTATTACCAAACAATCCAGGATCAATGGCAAAATCGGAAACCTCAAGAAACAAGGACACACCATGAGCACGGGACAGAAAAGAAAAATGAAGATTTACTCCATATCCTTTCATTTACCAACACATACTGATCGAATAAAAACCTTTGGTGAGAGCAGGTGTTCCGGCAGTGTTAGCATCTCCTGCTTCTTATAAGACACACGCCATGGCTTATTTTGTTAAATAGAACACTGATTCCAACACAAAGTACGATGATTCTTAACGATTCCATATATTATGTATAATTTCGAGCAGGCAATAAAGTTACCTATGTGTACTAATTATGTGTTTTTTTAGCCGACACGACCATAATCTAGCCAAATGCTTTAATTTCAGTTTATAGATAGATGATATTTAGATGATGTTCTTTCATTGAACGATCCTCAATTGAAGGATTACCGCTACTGAACTCGAAATTAAAGAGACAACTGATACACCATTCCCGGCGCATACAATGATTCACGGTATATGAAATAGAAAAGTTTACAAGAAACACTTACAGTGACTGAAAATTACAATCACAGACCACAATCCACTAGAAAAACAAAAAAGGAACACAAACGTGAATAACGATAGGAGCTTGGGATAGCCGGTCTTGGTACCGGTACTGGCAAAAGCTAGTGGTAGTGTTAGACCGGTTAATGGTTACCCAAACCTCCCCTTCCTCATAGCAAAATACCAAAGTTACTGTGAATTTCGTTTCTGCATGTAACTATTTACAACTCATGTCTCCTCAGTGCAGATCAATTCTAAACATTTGGAAACCAATAAACCAAAATATATGTAAAGACTGAAAGAGAACAAATTACCAAAGCATTTTAGAGTTTCAATATATAAAAAAATGGGGCGGATGCAAATTTCAACATTTGTGGGACTACACTACGCCTTAGACCATTTCTTACACTATTTGCAGCTTATAAATATTGTAGCTATTATAAACATATTGTCCTTGGATGAAGACGTTAAGGTAGATTAACACACGAGGTAAAAAATTATCACCCGACACGAAGTGGAGGGTGATAATTTTTTCATCGAGTGTGTTTAATCGCCCTAACATCTTCATCCAAGGGCAATACGATTTTTATTATACTGAACAATAACTAGAACAAGAACATTGAAAAAAATATATAATATTACATGTCACGTGGTTTGATTTTATACTCTTTGTCAAGTGGGAATAATAATCGGTAAACTTCGGTCGGAGCGGGTGTTAATTTTCAAGATCGGCTAACTTTGGGATGAGCGGGTGTTAATTTTCAAGATCGGCAAACTTCGGGCTGAGCGGGTATTGATTTTAGTCATTAACACCCGTTACTATGGATGGGCGGGGCTGCCGAAAGATTAGTCAAAATTAAAGCAGCTTGTCCATGGAATTAATGGATAATAAAAGAAATTTGCATAAAGTATAATAATAAACATTATTATATGGGCAACACAGAGAACAAATAACCAAAGGTATCGAAAAAGAAAACCAAATCAGGACAGAGCTATGCAAGAAAACGGACGATTTTAATCAATCTGTATGGGCTCAAACGTGAGATATTCCTATAGTTTTTATAATGATTATTATATTTCAATATTTGTGCAATTGTTACACTGTTTGCTCGAAAACGTAATTGATATGTGTAGATTATATTTCTAACAAGACTTGACTTTTACAGTCTGGTCTGAAGAATATTATCGCACAACTGTAATGTTCTTTTTTTCTTTTTCTCATCAAAAGTGATGAGTTTATAAATTTTTCACGTCCTTTAATAATTTAATTTCTTTTTACAACGTCAAGGAATGTACAGTTTCAACACTCTTAGGAAAGTCAATAATAGCTACCAAACCAGTAGAGATTATGAAAATTTCGTTACTGGTGCTTTTAAATAAAACAAAAAACTAAATATATATATATAGGATATAAAAATGGTGAAACAGAAACGATTTAACATTGTATATTAGAAAGGTACATACCAAAAATCATTAGCCAGTTTTTGATCTTATCAAAACTGTACATACTCTTCTAAAATGAGTTTAAATTTGGGAAAGAAAATATGTATGGTATATATGCACAAAGAAATAGCCTAGTCAATACTTGATTATGTCGAATTTTCTTGCAATTGATTAGATGAGTTCATTATGTTTTTATATTTTGTGAATGTCCTCTCATAGCCTTCTTGTCGAGCAACGGTTGACAGCTATTGTTAATTTTATTTTTGTTGACGATGCCGCCGAACCGAACCGTCAATCCAAAACGAACAATCCAAGGACAATGGCAATATCAGACACAAGAAAAAACAGAGACACAACATGGGTACGACACAGAAAAGAAAAATGAAGACACACACACACAAAGATGAACAACACGGACCCAATAAAACACCATTGGCGGGATCATGTATGTAGGTTTGTTCGACATCTTTCAATTGATACCGCTCAAACCGGCGATAGGTTCCGTCTTGAAATTGATATAAGAATATGAGAAAACGTCATTGTTGAATGCCCCATGATGACTTGAACATGATGAACAACAATAAAAACGTTCCATTGCTTGGTTGCACCGTGTATTTGTCAAAGCAAAAGTAAAAAGGAAAGGTTATTTCATTGATCTGCGATGTGTTTTTGGAATATAAAATGTTTATATAACATGGCATTTCAAACAGGTTTGTAGTGAAATGATAGCGTGTTATAGTCTTTGATCATTTGGAAAAATGAGTGTAAATATGGCACACCTCTTCAAAGCTAGACATGCATCTTTGGTAAGATTTCGAGTTAGAGAAAACGTATCTATGTCTTTTCAAATACGTCAATGTATGGATAATGTAAATGATATAAGCTATAGAAAATGATTTTCGTAAACCGTTTGTCTATACATGTTTGCTGTAATTGTGAACTTGTACATAATTGTGCACAAGTCATTTTGACGGGACACGGATGACGGTGACTGTAAAAGCATTATGCCAGTTTAATTAATGTTTGTTGACGGTCACAAATCTAAGAGTAAGAAGGAACATCAAGGCTGTCATTCGGTTACGCCGATAAAAATGATCGTGAGGGATTTGTACCGGCGGTTAAGTCTTGAGACCGGATCGTGAGGGATTTGGTGACGCCATCATGAGGGATTAAATTGACAATTATTTTGAAAAAAACTTGATATTTTGAAAAAGGAGAGAACTTACTGGGAAAAAGAAACGTGTCTGTCAAAATGATTATTATCAGACAATCGTTTGGGACCAAAAAATATTTAAAAGGTACAACATGCTGCTCAGAATTACAAAAGGCGACGTTGAACCGTACTGACTTTTTGAAGATTCGTAGCACATTTTTTGCTCTTTTTGAAAAAATGCCTTTGCTCGGTGTTCGAATTTGTGCTACAACGTTTATTCCTTATATAATGCTTACTAATTATGGGTTTGCTTTTTGTACTAGGTAAACGATAGATACATAAAATACGATTTTGTGCATTTCCATTAAAGAATGATCGTGAGGGATGAGGTGACGAAATTTATGATCGTGAAGGATTAAGCTTAACCATGATTGTTAGAAGAGAAATGTGGTTTTTTCTTTTGCTCTCTTATTCATTTTTGTATATGTGCGTGTCTTTATTTTTCTTTACTATGCCGTGCTCATGTTATGTCTTTGTTTCTTTGTTTTTATGATGTTGCCATTGTCCTTGGATTGTTCGTTTAAGACTGACGGTTCGGTTCTCACTATATTCAGCAATATTACGATATCAAAAAGCACATTAAACAATGATAAGATGCTATTTTTAAGTATTTTCAAAAGTGTAGTAGTGTTTATTATTGCATTATTCTTGTTACCGCTGGAAGCATGTGAATATGTATTCACTATTGAATCAAATTGTCTGATTCCTGAATTCTTGTCGTTTTCGTCTATGGTCTCAAAAAAGATTTAAACTTAATGTTTCCATATAACTAAATACCATAGTTACTGTGAATTTACTTTCTGTATATGCACATTTCGACAGCTTATGTCTTTTCAATGCAGATAAAATCAAAACGTTTGGAAGACCATATACTCAAAGATGTTTAAATACCGACAGAGAAAAAAATAATCAATATGATCTAAATGTAAAGCCAAAATCAGCTAAGGACAGAACTTTGCAAGAGGGAGATACTCCTTTAGTTTTCAAAAAAATACAAAAATTTAGATATTCCAAGTAATTCAAGTGAAATTCGATTGACTTAGAATACTGGAAAAGCTCTTAAAGGGACCCGCATAACACACTTTTAACTGAGAAATATGTTTATCAGCATTTCATCGAAATTTGTTTTATGAGCATGATTCATGTATGCTCTATACACATTTCAGTTATGGTGTAATTGTGCTTGAGAGAATTTCTCATATGGATGCACTAGCATATCTTAAATTTTGACATTTTTATTGTCTTTTTTAATATCAAATTGGTATTCTGGCCACCTGTTTGTTGTGCCCACATCTCATGATTTTATTATGCTAAGTGTCTCTTAGGGACCGACCATTTAACCTGAAAGGGGGGGGGGGAGGTTATGGGTTTTTTTTCTGGACAGAAACAAATTATTTATATTTTGCACGCGTATCAACAAAATATTTTTTTTTCAAAATTAACATTATTTTTTTGGGCAGAAAGCCTCATTCAGAAAATTTTTTTTCATCATTTTGGCAGCCAAAATATTTTTTTCACATAAAATCAGATCCAATCAGATTCCACTCAAACGGTGCTAGGGGCCGTCTTGAACCTACTATGAGGTATGAGCAAAGCTCAATGTTGAAGGCCTTATGGTTATTTCAAGATGAAGAACAACAATAGAAGCTTTGTTCCATTGCTTTATATTTAAAAAATGTATTTGTAGAGGTTTGTCTCATATAAAGTTACTCCATATCCCTTCATTTCTTATTTTAGGTTTCAATTTTATTTTTTGAGGCACACAAACCTTCCTTGGATAGAAAATAACACATAAAATCAACATTTAAATCGAAATACTTTTTTTTATTAGGCTTAAACACTGAAAGAAATGCGAGCATGAGTCTTTGAAGCAATAACATTAGATATTAAGGCACGCATTTGATTTTCAGGGGGGGGGGGCTGGTATTTTTTAGGAAAAAAAATTCTGGCCCCGATTTTTGCCCAAAAAATTTTCTGACCAGCACCTGGGTTAAAAAATATAATCTGGCTCTGACTTTGTCCATTAGAAAAAAAAGCCTGACTCAACAAAATTTCCTAGCATAGTGTGTAGCGGAAAAAAAAATAATCCGGCTCGGGTAAAAATCCCAGCCCCCCCTCCCCCCCCTGAAAATCAAATGGTCCGTGCCTAAAATAGGGAGAAGATACTAGTTTCTAGAAATGGCCATGGAAATAATAAAAACACATGTGCAGAAAAATAACCCTGTGTCATCCCTATTTTTAGTCGAACTTTAAGGGTATGGTAGGTAATTCTTGATAAACTACATTTCTGCATATGAGGAGACATTGTGCAAAAAAGTTGGAGAGAAATCATACACATTAATAGGAAGAAAAAAAAATTTAAAATGGGCATGTGCAGAATTACAATTTATTGTTATTTTACTGTTTATTCGGTTGTGTTCTGTGCCTTGCCTAGACTGGAAATATTTCTAATGTGTATTTAATCCATACTCTTCTGTCACTCTGTTTTATAATTATCAGGTAAAAATAATTAAGAAATAATTAACAGTAGCCATATATTTATATTATTTTTACCACGGGCTGGCACTTTATGGTGAATATTTTACCCCGATCGACCAGCGAGTGGTAAAATATCACCATAAAGTGCAAGCCCGTGGCAAAAAATAATATAAATATATGGCTACTATTAATTATTTCGATTCTAATATGACACTCCTCCTAGTACACATGGATGAAATGCCATTTTATGCCACCAGTTGGTCTGTGACGTTGATATAAAACAATCTATGACGTTATTGAAAGTACCGTCATTTGTTTATGACGTTACCCATAAGTAGATATTATTTTACCACGGGTTTGGATACAAAGTGACTGAAGGCCGTCATATTACAATTTGAAATATAAAGAAAAAAATTCCAATTTCAATTTTATAGTCGACATCATGATCTTTTTAGTATATCCGTGTTACAGATGTGCACAGACTTTCCCCTTTGACGGTTTGATTTGTAACTTCTACATTTACCGAATTTGACTTCTACCTGACGTGACATGTTAAACAAGGCGTGTGTTTTATAAGAGACAGGCGATGCTTACTCTACCGGTGCGCCCGATATCATGAACCGTCTTATGCATTATGTTCAAGTTTTAATTTCTTGCAAAATAGAATTTTCTTGATTTGGGATCATGCATAATCTTAGAACGGCTTATATAAATTTGAATCTATTGTCTTGGAAAGGAAGGCTAACAGTCTAAATGTCATGCTCCCGAGGCCTGGTCTCAATCTTAATTTTTTGTTTGGGTACACGTGTTGTACATATATACGTGTCTTAATTTTTCTCTTTTGTTTAAAAAATTGTTGTATATAGTACTGATTTTGTGATGTTTTTGGACTAATCTCTTGGATTGGCAGCTTGGTTTCCCACTTACTTCAAAGAAAGTACCTTTTTGTTGCTTTGATGATTTTTTAAAATAAATAGCTGATTTTACATAACCGATCTTTTTAATTTCAAACCAATGTCAATTTCTCTCTTTTTCTATTTAAACAATAAGTATCATTTGAAAGACCAAATTTATGTGAAATTAAAAAACCCAAAGTCCCAATGCAAAAAACCAGCTTTAGACAAATATTCTTTCGATAGGGGAATTTTCAAAGTATCCACTAGCTATCGGGCCAGTTCTGGACTTTGAAATTCCCTTGTTATGGGTACTATCAACATGTAACCATGGTGAGGCATTGGTTTAAGTACACAAATCAAAAGCCAGAGAACCGTCTAAGAAACGAGCTATTCAAAAGAAGCTTAAAAATTTTCCGATTATTTTTATTATGGTAAATATCTGATCTTATAGTCGAGGCAACGCAAAGTATTGTCTCAGTGACTGGGAGCGCGAAACTCTCGGGGAAAAGAAGGTAACCATCCATCATGATAAATGCATCAACATTGTGTTCATAGATACATATTAATGGCCCTGGATGGCCATTTCGAATTAATTCCTCGTCCGCAAAGCAGTGTCAGAGGACTTCAAAATGAACAAAGTAAATAGCACATAAAATAACAGTTGATATTTCGAGACCTGTCCGTCTCTTCTTCAAAACACAATAAAAAAGTAAAAACAATCAAACAAAACCTATTTACAAAGACTAAACTACGAATGTATATACAAAATATCGAGAGCTACGTGTTGGATGGTGCTATTTACAGATGTAACATGTATATGTTGTATATATATATAACAAGTTTCCACGTTGACTGAATTTATTGGCGATTGACAGATGCATCTACTTGAATAGATGAAGCCACACGTTGTATTGCAGTCGGCAATACTCAATGTGTAGATAAAATTGTATATGTAAGTTACCATGGTCACATATAAATTTGTCAAAGGGTTCTTAATACCCCAGAGCACCATCTCATACTTGCCGTTTTTAGATCTCGTTCGTTCGTGTTTTTGGTTTTATTTCCTTTTTCATTTAGTTCTTTTTGCTTGCATTTTTTGTTACATTTAGTTTGCCATATATATAAAGACCTAACTTATTATATAAATTTGTGGTGTGATTATTTTTATTTGTTTTAACGTTCTAAATGATTTTCCCTTATTTCAAACATCCGTTTTAGTTTCTGGTCCCTGTTACGCCTTTTTATTCCAATATAAGATGCTTGTTCGAACGTCATTATTATTTGCAGACAGAGTTCCAAAATTCATCATATTTTTATACATTCACACCTACAAACTTTATAGTCTTGGCAATCGGCTTTTACTCCCTCACGATCATCCTTCACGATCATAAAAAGGTGTAACGTAATCCCTCACGATCTGAAATTGCACTTTTTAGGAATAATATTTCTTTGCTTGTATTTTGGAAATATATTTTGGGATACAATTTTGCACATGATATTGTAGTTATGATTACTGTATGAACATAGAAATAAATATCAACCAAATCTTTACAATCTTGCAAAAATATGCCTTTGTTTACATTTTGTAGTCCTTGAAAATGTTGATGACGATGACGCCTTTTGAAAATGTGCAAAAACTGTAGACTTTTAAACTTTTATTTCAATACACTTCTATTAACTAAGTTATACCATTTTGACAGGCATAAATATTTAAGGGAATAACTGTCCTAATAAATTGATATTTTGAAATGAAATGTGACCTTGTTAGATTTCTCTCGATAAACATCCCTCACGATGGTGTCACCAAATCCCTCACGATCTCTTCTCAATGCTTAACCACCGTTAAAATCCCTCACGATCATTTTTATCGGCGTAACCGAATGACAGCCTTGAACATGTATGTAGCTTTTTTTACTTTCATCTGGGGTTTGACTAAAATGGTCATCTCAGTACTGATAGACGATTTTAATTTCAAAATAATCAATTTCCCTAACATGGACAATAATATTCCAGCTTCTCCTGCTTTACGGAGTGTATGTTTCACAGTTGATTCGTTACACGAAGGCCACCACAAATTATGCAGACTTTCTCATTAGAAATAATTATCTTCGTGACCGCCTTATTAATCAAGGCTTCAAAAAAAATTCCGTCTTATCATTAAACAAGTTTTCAATAGATATCAGTCCCTTGTGACAAAATTTGAAGTTTCGGTCAGAACTCTGATTCAAGATTCCATTTTTACTATATATAGAAATGATCATTTTTAAAACTGTTTATGAAAGTTTAATGGCAATTGATGTTGAGTTGCTACCGGACATTACCGCAATGGAAGGGGGTGTTTGGCGCGCCATAAAACCGATTTACCCATCATATCTACCAAGTCAGGTTGACAAGTTTTGCGGTGGTTTTGACCTGCTTTTTTTTGTCTCATGGAATTTGGCTGTTGACAATTCTGTTCGGTAATTTTGTTATTACCCCATTGCTTGATATCGATTAAGGTCTATACTGTAAATGGGGGTAATAACAAAATGTAACATTTCTTGCATTTGAAACATGCAAGTTTAAGAGGGAAAGCTGTTAAAGTTAAATATGCGATATGCTCACATTTATTAAGGTCTACCCGAGAACCTTCTCGGTAGACCTTATAGTATTTCTTCTTATTATTATTTTTTTTTTCCGCCAACTTAAAACTCTTCGGCCCAAAACTGTACGCGACATGTCGAATTGAGCTTTCGCACAAAATACCGGGCAGACATAAACTTTTCGCAGTCGAGGGCCACATTCGGAATTTTGTTCCGTTACGGAGTTCTTCCCCTTTTCACTAAATACCTTGTGATCACTTAAACTCGAAAACCGAAAAAGATAGCTGATGAAGTGTAATGGGGAAAATGTTCGTTAGGTCATGACGGAACTTCATTACATTTGGTCCGAAACCGTGCGGTATACTTTTTGGGGGGTTATTGCTCTTTGAAGATTTTCAATTTCCGTCATCGCTCAAAACTTCTAAACGGTTAGTCGTAGAGACATGGGACCTTCACCATTATTCTTAGTTGATATAAGTTACATCTAAAAATGTCAAGGTCAAAGGTCATCGGTGACTTTGACCTTTGACCTTACCCCTTGTTATCGCTTAAACTCAAAAACCGTAATAGATGGCTGAAAACAT
>MJUU01046861.1:77774-97885 GCA_002080025.1 Modiolus philippinarum | reverse complement strand
TGGTAGCCAATTTGCATAAGGTGCAGACTTGAGGGACATCTGTTTTGAAGGGGACCATCTAAGATGCATTGTGATTAAGTTTTATTCTAACTAGCAAAGTTGTTTCAGATAAAAAATTCTTTATGTGCTCTTTCCATACAGTCCAGTAATAAATTAAGTTCCCCACAGATGGCCATGTTGGATGATATGTAGGCACCAAAGTCACAATACTTAGTCAGCACCTCATAGCATCATACATGCCATGTAATAATCAAATCCATCTGTGGTTCTCAAGGTTAATGTCATCACTTGATCATTAAAGGCTTTATTTAAATGAGGCCAAGAAACTGCTTGTTAATGTGTCAGCAAAGCATGTAATATAGTGGCTGATCAAAATCATCTCAGCAAGACAAAATATCTTATATTGAAAAATAATTGTAACATATAATAAGGTAAAGATTAAGAAAGTATTTTTGCAAAAAATTGTAAAAATTTGTACAAAAACACTGTTTTTGCTCTTAAATATAAATAAAAATAATTGTTTTAGGTTAGCTACAAAAGGGAATTTCTCTAAAGCTTAAAAGAGAAAAGTTAACCAAGGAAGATTTGAACACAGAATTTAAAGGGAGATAACCAATAAACCATATGGCATTGGGGAAAAAAAAAAAAAATTGGTGAAAATCAATCAATAACTCCTACACAGGCCTTTGGATTTTCTTCAAAATTTCAGAGTATGTAGATCTTGATATGCTGAACATTATTCCAATTTACACTTCACCTCTATCTGTTGCAGTTTTTGAAATAAAAAATAAAAAATGTAAAAATTTTGAAAAATTTACGGAAAAAGGGCTATAACTCAAAGACAGGTTTTTAGATTTTTTTCAAAATTGCAGAGCAGATAGATCTCGGTATTCTGAACAACTTTACTCCCTGTCAGATTTTTGATATCGGCAACAGTTTTCAAGTTATTTGCCAAAAACAGCAATTTACCCCTATGTTCTATTTTTAGTAACAGCGGCCATGTTGTTTGGCCCTCGGACTAACCGAACACATTTTTTAAACTACATACCCTGGTGATGACCCAGGCCAAGTTTGGATTAAATTGGACCAGTGGTTTCAAGTGATGGCAAAAGCTCACCCTGGCATAGCCAGGTGAGCTAAAAAAGAGATTTAAAAATCTTGGTCTTTAACTGATGTGTTTCTCCTGCTGGATTTTCTTTGTTCGTTTTCATGTCCACATTTATATATCTTTGTATGGCGCTAAAAATGGTTAGAGGCAAATCAAGTGAAAGGCTTATATTTGACTATCAAACCTGCCCGAGTGACCACTTGTATTAAGCAAACCCAAATCTTATGTCACTTAGTTTTCTTTTACATTGTATTGAATTTTATTTTCATTAAGGTGGATCGGTGGTATTCCACCATTTTGTTTTCATGTTTCATGCTTTGATAGGTATTTTTCATTAAAGAAATGTACAAACGTTTTAAAATTTGGAATAAACTTTAAAATATTTCATATAAAACTCAAATAATATGCCCATTTCTCTAAGTTTAGCATTCATTTTAGACGAGAAATTCAGAATAGTATTTATACTGTAAAATTCTTTGAAATGAAAATTTAAACAAGGGAAGTAATTTCAAAAAAATATTTAACAAAGAAATCACTATGAAAATTTTAATTTTGTGAAATAATTACATAATAAGGTCCGTGACCCCCATTTTACTTTTCAACTAAAAATTCCCCCTTTTTTCAGTGTAAGATTGTGGGCTTACCGGTATATGGTCCGTCACCTCCAATTTTTATTTTATGTTTTGGAAGTTCAATTTTTAACTTTTGAAAAATTGTGATGGATTTCGCTTAGTCCCCCGAACCACCTTAATCCTACATTTGAACTAATGAATGGAGCAAACTGTAATAACTCAAACAACATGGATGTCTTGAACCCTTTGTTTGAATTTAAACACAGTTTGACCTCAATAGCTGTAACACCCCTTTAGGTCTGACTGTTTGATTGTTCCCTTTGTTCAATCCTGTATATAACATGACAACCTGTGTAATGTGACCCTTGGATAATCACATAAGACAGGTTTGACTGTGTAAACAATATTGATCTTACGTACTGAATTTCTATTGAAAATCTGAATGTATTACCTTAATCCACCAAATAAAAGGTTCTATCATCCCATGACATCAAGTGCTAGGAGTCACCATTAAACAATAAAACTCAGATATACTTCATTTATTCTGAATTCATAAATCTTATTTCTGTTAAATATTGAGCCAGTATTTATTGTACAACAAATTGACGTTGCAAATAGAAATAACTTTTTAAGCTTGTTCATATCTTTAACCCTTGTCATGCTGAATATTTTTTTTAACAATCACTGGTTTTCATTTATTTGCAAATTTATGCAAATGATATGCAAATGTAGCAATTGATGTCGATGATACACATTGACTGCTGTAGAGCTGGTGTAGATGATCAGGGGATGGGGCAAGATGGTGGGGGTGGGCGGCGGTGCAAGCCCAAAAATATTGGTGTCCCATGTAAAAAGTACCATTTTTCCCTATTTCGACTGCTTTTCAGTGGTTCAAGATAACTAGTGATGATGTATCACAAATTTAAAGTATTTTCTGAAGACGCTGCACCTGTCGTGTCGTTCCCAGTAACCTAGGATGAGTACTTAGGCAAAAACGTGATCTGTGTGAAGAGTTTTGTTATTCATGGTCCTCGAAATAGGCATTTTTTCATGTTTTGGGACTTCTAGACCAGAAGGAGACATGACACGCCTGAGGTACTGTCACTTTAATTCCAAGACATCATAGTCTGTATATAAACCTACATAGAGTTTTGGGGGAAAATTTTTGCATTGTTGTTCCCGAAAAATGGAACCCTACCCCTCCAAAATATGCAATATTTTTAAACTTTGAAATTCCCAGCCTATAACTTTAATGTTAAAGCAAGGAAAAATGGCAAAATTGTTATATTTTGATATTTGATATTGTAGGAAATAGCAATTCCTATGATAACATTGCAAAAAAAACCCCCAAAAAACACATCTCTGTACGTTTCCTGAACTGTAGGATATGCTCAACTGACCCGAGTCTGCATTCCGGACCAGTCTGGATGCAGAAAGACAAGGGCTAAAGTTACCACACCGGGTATTCTAATACACGGAACCGGAGCTGGCACAACGAACGCGGCGCCAAAAAATAAACAATGATTAAGGTAGGTCGAGGGAAAATGCAATTTTCTCCGATAAAGAAAATGTAATGCTTATTATTTAAGGCATACGATCATTCCTTATATATTTATGCATTCACGGTAGAAAACGCGATGTAAAACAGTATATATTTATTAAATAAAAAGAAAATGAAGTTTGTACTTTTCAGATTCTTTTAGGTTTTGAACTTACCTGGACATGTATTTTGATGTTAGAAAAAGAATTCAAATAACAAAATGCACCTGACTCTTTGCAAATATGTCCTTGCAAATATGTCCTGCAACTTGTGTCAAAATCATGCATTAAGTCATTCACGCAATGATGGGTACGATGGCAATATTCATGTATGGGGTATCAAAATTTGGCCACAACGAAACGCGGGCAAATGGCAAACGGAACGCGGGCTATACACAAAAAATTGGCATCACGGAGGTCTTAACATATATTAGAGATTACTAATAAGATTAAGTTCTACATTTTTATGTCCTAATGTAACGGAAATGGTCATATATAATATCTGGGTGTCTGTCTATTCGTCTAAAAAGTTTTTTAAACCTACATATTTTGAATGGTTAGTGACAAATCATTTCACAATTGTTTTCCATATAGCAATGCTTTTCATTGATAGGTACCATAATCAGAATATTTGATTTCATTTTACAACTAATAAAAAAGTTTTCATATTTCACATGTTTCTTAGTCATGTTAGTGGTAAGATTGTAAAATATTTCAAAATCGTTGCCACGCAAGCTGGGAACCTGGAATACCCCTTGATTTTATTTTAAACATCAAGCTAAGGGCCTGCAAAACACCTCAAGACTAAATTTAAACAACCCGGACTTTGATCATTTGAATATTCGACCGTGTAAATATTTGATATGTGTATGGGATGTTCCAACTGGAGAAAAAAAGGATAAAATAAGATAAAAATGAAAAAAAATTGTCCCTCTGAAGGCACTTTGTATGAATTTTTAGGTGGTCATGTTTTGACCATATTTTTGCATTCAACCTATGGGGAAATAGTTATTGGTTTTAGGGGTTTAAAATAGTAACCGTCAAAGGCCCATGTCTTATCAACTGGAACTGCCCTTAGCTAATTTCTGGAAAATAATTATTGCAACTTGGAATTTTCTTTACTATTTGGTCCTTGAAAATGACCAGAATATTCTTGAAAACTCCTGGAAAACCCTTGAATTTGGAGACATATACCACTCTACTAGTATATGCATTTTTGCAATATTTCACAGTCTCAAGGGGCTAAATCGTCTAAACCCGTTTGGAACTTCCAATGCTTTAATTTTTGTGTTCATATTTATTCAAAAAGCTCAAACGGTCCAACAAGGGTAACTTACGTGCAATTTTTTTTAATATGAACTTGGCATGTGTTTTATGGTCCAGAATTTACATACAAATATTTACGTTTGCTAATAGTTACAGGATGGAAGTCCTTTGTGGACGCACAATACAGTCAGAAGGACACCCATACGTGATATTTTGTCTTTGCTGATTTCGCCGCATCAGTGTCATTGAGTGTTTCACATACTCATCGCGTTTTTAAATTACTGAAAGTCAGAAAATGTGTAATTTACGAAATACAGGACATATAACTGTAACAGTCAGCATGGAGTGATGGACACAACGAAAAGGATGCAAATGGATTATTAATACAATTAAGCTAGTGAGGATTACACATACAAATGCCGAAAATTACAGTTACAGGCCACAATCCACAAGGGAACACGAATGAAAGACAAACGTAAACAACTACTTTATGCAGATAACACTGTCTGAATGGCAAAAACAAAGGAAGATCCACTAACACAATTAAACTTTTTACTACTGAATGATTCTGTTCCTCTGTTTCTGCTGATTATCCTCAGTGTTTATTTGCAAAATTTCCAAGAGGAATGGAGTTTAACTGCTTTTTCACTCTAGAGGGTGATTTAGCACGCAAAAGTAATACGAATAAATTGCCGTTTAATCCCTACCGGCGATAGCCGAAAGTTTTCGGCACTTTTTTCTAATCATTGATGTAATATTTTGTATGTGAGTGTAACATGTGAGTTACAGATTAACTTTGAGTTTTTGTTCTGGTTCACTAATTTTTTACGGAGTTTTTGGCCATCAGTTTTCTCACTTTTTACTAAATCATTCTAGTTATTGATCTCACATTTGGTAAGTGAGTCTACCTCCTAAAGTTACAAATTCAAGATCAAGCTTGGTTCTGGTCCATTGATTTTTCAACTTTGACTCGGAAAACTTATTTTACTATTTTTGCTGGTGTAAGAACGCCTTGTTCTACCGATAGGGGACTTGGTATTGCCTTGCAATACGATCCATGATTGTTATCTTCTATGTTTGTCTTGAAATTAAAAAACTGCATAAACCAATATTTTTTACCTTAGTTTTCTTTAGTTGGTCCAGGCGCGGATCCAGGGAATTCAAAAAGGGGGGGGTTCCGATTCAAAAGTGAATGAAAATTTCGCTGAGCGGAGCGAGGCGCAAAAATTTTTGGGTATTTCTTAGTAAAACATCAGGATATTCATTGAAAAATACGTGATTGTCAGAAAAAGGGGGGGTTCCAACCCCCGGAACCCCCCTTGGATCCGCCAATGTTGGTCTCACTACTTTAGGTTGGTAATCTTTTCATATTTACATTGGTTGGTTTTTGTTATTTTTAAGGGTTTAAAAGGATATGGGTATGGCCGGCAAATAGAGGTTGGAGATGGGGTAACAAATATTGTTCTAAAACATTCGATGGAAAATATTTTGTTACATTTCATTTTGTCATGCAGTTTGATATTTATGTGGCGAATCGTCCAAATCATTAGCGCTCATTTGAAAATAAACCAGGTTGGTACTGAAATAACTAAACCTGTTGCGCTGTCACGGAATAGAAGTGCTGTAAGTATAGCTTACATGTAGAACGTTTTGTCTAGTGTACAAGCTCATTTTATTCAATTTTGGATAAGCATGTACTAAACATATCAAAGTCTGGAAACATTCAACAAGTGTTTAAAATTAGCTGATATTGCATGACAAGCGCTTTCGTGAAATTCCAACAGTCATTCCATTACAAAATAACGAAAAATAAACGACAAATACTGATTTTATATGACTGTCATAATGCTATTTTTACCCGCGTTCATTGTGCCTAATGCCCGCGTTTGGTTTGTCCGTTTTTGATATTTGCCCGCGTTTCATTGTGTCCATATTTTGACACCCCATACATGAATATTGCCATCGTTCCCGTCATTGCGTGAATGACTTAGTGTGTGCTTTTGACACAAGTTGCAGGACATATTTGCAAAGAGTCAGGTGCATTTTGTTATCTGAATTCTTTTTCTAACATCAAAATACATGTCCAGGTAAGTTCAAAACCTGAAACAATCTGAAAAGTACACACTTCATTTTCTTTTTATTAAATAAATATATACTGTTTTACATCGCGTTTTCTACCGTGAATGCATAAATATATAAGGAATGATCATATGCCTTAAATAATAAGTATCGCCTTTTCTTTATCGAAGAAAATTGCATTTTCCCTCGACCTACCTTAATCATTGTTTATTTTTCGGCGCCGCGTTCGTTGTGCCAGCTCCGGTTCCGTGTATTAGAATACCCGGTGTGGTTACCAGTATTTGGACTTTCTTCTTAATTTGAATTAATATACAGATGTAAATAAAAGAATTAATATACAGATGTAAATAATAATAAGTACCCTCCAAAACAACAACACTTGAAATAATGAAAAACAGCAAAAATGCTGCACAAAAACAAATCAGTACCAACCTCTTGATATAGTCTATATGACAAATTGTGTGACATATTATTACCATTATATATATTATATAGTATGCAGTTTTACTGCGAATATTCAGCTGTCATTGTTGATAAATTTATAGTCGTTTTTTTTTCAGATATAACTTCTTATTGGTTGAACATGTTGAACAATATTTTTAAATTTTTACTAAAATATCATTTGGGTTAGTAAATGCTTCATGCTAATTTAAGAATTATTGTATTTCTCAAAATTAGAATTGGAAATAATTCATACAAGCTATCTATTCTTGTATTTGTAGTCTTCACATGAGTATTGTGTGTTGGAGTGTGTTGGTCGTTGGCTTGTCCTTGTCTCCTTTTAGTTTCTTGATATTTGGGTTATTGGATGTGGTTTGTTTCCATTGATTTATTCAATTTTTTACCTTTTCGGGGCCATTTAGGGCTTACTATATGGTGTGAGGTTCCTCACTGTGTTGAAGACCATATGGTGACCCCTAGATGTTTTGTTTAGAGTCGTTTTAACCTGGATATGGGATGTTGTCTCCTTGACATTTACCCCATTTCCTTTCATTTTCACATTATATTAGTATCATTTTAGCAACTTATATCACAGGGGCTAAAATAATCACAAATATATTGTCTACCTATGTTAAAACTAAAAAATAGATAGCTTGCATGAATTATTTCATAACTAACATTCATTGGACACCTGTTATTTATTTGGTAATTGATTAAAACTGTATCTATGGCAATCGAGTGATCTTGAGTGACTCAGATCACAAATTTACCTTGTTTATATATGTTGACAGAGTTGTATTTATGCCATGGACATATAAACCACTTACTTTTATACTGACCTAGATATTTGGTTAAAAGCTCTATACAGCTTATGTTATTTGTTGTATTAACAGAATTCAAAATAAGTCTTTCATACCTTCATCTTGCTCCATGTGTGATATATGTTGACAATGCTGCATGGTTGCCTCGGTGATATCAGTGACCTACATTTATACTGACCTTTGTCTTGTTGCCATGGTGATATACACCTACATTTATACTGACCTTCATCTTGCTCCATCTGTGATGTATATTGACAATGCTGTCTTGGTGATATCAGTGACCTACATTTATACTGACCTTTGTCTTGTTGCCATGTTGATATACAACTACATTTATACTGACCTTTGTCTTGTTGCCAAGGTAATATACATCTACATTTATACTGACCTTCATCTTGCTCCATCCATGATATATTTTGACAATGCTGTATGGTTGCCTTGGAGATATCAGTGACCTACTTTTATACTGACCTCTGTCTTGCTCCATCTATATGTTGATAATGTAGTATTGTTGCCATGGTGATATACACCTACATTTATACTGACCTACGCCCTGCTCTATCTGATATATGTTGTATTGTTGCTATGGTGATATACACCTACATTTATACTGACCTTCATCTTGCTCCATCTGTGATATATGTTGACAATGCTGTCTTGGTGATATCAGTGACCTACATTTATACTGACCTTTGTCTTGTTGCCATGGTGATATTCACCTACATTTATACTGACCTTCATCTTGCTCCATCTGTGATGTATGTTGACAATGCTGTCTTGGTGATATCAGTGACCTACATTTATACTGACCTTTGTCTTGTTGCCATGTTGATATAAACCTACATTTATACTGACCTTTGTCTTGTTGCCATGGTGATATACACCTACCGGTACATTTATACTGACCTTCATCTTGCTCCAACTGTGATATATGTTGACAATGCTGTATGGTTGCCTTGGTGATATCAGTGATCTACATTTATACTGACCTCTGTCTTGCTCCATCTATATGTTGATAATGTAGTATTGTTGCCATGGTGATATACACCTACATTTATACTGACCTACGTCCTGCTCTATCTGTGATATATGTTGTATTGTTGCTATGGTGATATACACCTACACTAATACTGACCTTCATCTTGCTCCATCTGTGATATATGTCGACAATGCTGTCTTGGTGATATTAGTGACCTACATTTATACTGACCTTTGTCTTGTTGCCATGGTGATATTCACCTACATTTATACTGAATTTCATCTTGCTCCAACTGTGATATATGTTGACAATGCTGTATGGTTGCCTTGGTGATACCGTGATCTACATTTATACTGAATGACCTTTGTCTTGTTGCCAAGGTGATATATCTACATTTATACTGACCTTCATCTTGCCCAATCCGTGATATATGTTGACAATACTGTATGGTTGCCTTGGAGATATCAGTGACCTACTTTTATACTGACCTCTGTCTTGCTCCATCTATATGTTGATTATGTAGTATTGTTGCCATGGTGATATACACCTACATTTATACTGACCTACGTCCTGCTCTATCTGTGATATATGTTGTATTGTTGCTATGGTGATATACACCTACACTTATACTGACCTTCATCTTGCTCCATCTGTGATATATGTTGACAATGCTGTCTTGGTGATATCAGTGACCTACATTTATACTGACCTTTGTCTTGTTGCCATGGTGATATTCACCTACATTTAAACTGAATTTCATCTTGCTCCAACTGTGATATATGTTGACAATGCTGTATGGTTGCCTTGGTGATATCAGTGATCTACATTTATACTGAATGACCTTCGTCTTGTTGCCAAGGTGATATACATCAACATTTATACTGACCTTCATCTTGCTCCATCCGTGATATATGTTGACAATGCTGTATGGTTGCCTTGGAGATATCAGTGACCTACATTTATACTGACCTCTGTCTTGCGCCATCTATATGTTGATAATGTAGTATTGTTGCCATGGTGATATACACCTACATTAATACTGACTTACGTCCTGCTCTATCTGTGATATATGTTGTATTGTTGCTATGGTGATATACACCTACATTTATACTGACCTACGTCATGCTCCATCAGTAATATATGTTGTATTGTTGCCATGGTGATATACAACATCTACATTTATACTGACCTACCTCTTGCTCCATCTGTGATATATGTTGTCAATGTTGTATTGTTCCCATGGTGATGGACAACTACATTTATACTGACCTTCGTCTTGCTCCATCTGTGATATATGTTGTCAATGTTGTATTGTTGCCATGGTGATATACACCTACATTCATACTGACCTTCATCTTGCTCCATCTGTGATGTCTGTTGTACTGTTGCCATGGTGATATACACCTACATTTATACTGACCTTCGTCTTGCTCAATCTGTGGTATATGTTGTCATGAATGTTGTATTGTTGCCATGGTGATATACACCTACATTTATACTGACCTTGCTGTATTGTTGCCATGGTGACTGACATTTATACTGACCTTCATCTTGCTCCATCTGTGATATATGTTGTCAATGTTGTATTGTTGCCATGGTGATGGACACCTACATTTATACTGACCTTTGTCTTGCTCCATCTGTGATATATGTTGTCAATGTTGTCTTTTTGCCATGGTGATATACACCTACATTTATACTGACCTTCATCTTGCTCCATCTGTGATATATGTTGACAATGTTGTATTGTTGCCTTGGTGATATCAACCAGTCTTTCCACAATAAAGCTACCCTCTGTATCAATGTATACCACCTCTCCATCCAGACCTCCAAAACATTCGGGGATCTGTACATCAACTGCCAACTGCATACTGAAATAACATACAGTCAAACTTTGATGGCTCAAAAACTCAATGGACAAATGAAAGCAAGTTCAGCTAGAGGGATGTTCAATCTATAGAAGTCTACTTATGTTTAAACCTGTGAAAAGGGAAAACAAAAAGGTTGGAGAATTTGATTGCTATTGCAGTTCTAGCCTTTGAAGTTCAGCTGTGCAATATATAGTTAATACTTACTGAACTTAAAACTTTTCAAGGAACTTAAATTTTTGTAGTTAGTAGGTGTCATTGATTTTCATGTAGAGATCTGATACCGTACTTAGTATGGCATAAACGTTGGAAACAACGGCAGAAGAATACCGAAGGAACAAGGGAAGCGATGACTACAAAAATCGAAGTCCAAAGACATGGCAGAAACGGTAACAGATAAAAACAAAGACAAAACAAGGACGTGAGACAGCTACAATGCACGGAAATAAAAAGATAACATTAAGAACTAAGGCACTCATAGTGTGAACTCCCATGAAAACCGGGAGTGACATCAGGAATTTATGATGAGGAAAATAGACTTTCTATATACCGCGGGAACTGTACAAGTAATAGACATCGTTAGAACGATTGTACATGTCTCTATGTTAAAAACATTAGTGCAGTCCTTGATTAAATGTTGTTGAAAACGAACAATTTTCCTCTGTACTAACACAACACAATTATACTACTATACGTCCACCACATTTATTTGTGGTGTGTAAGGAAAGCTGATTTCTATCATAATTTATTTCATCAATTAAAAGAATTCTATGGAACAAAGACATTTGACATTATAAGGTTAAATTTGAAGCCTTCCGTCATATTTTTAATTGTACTTGTACTATCAATAGACATATTAATACTTTATTGACAGGAAATAGAAATCTATTGTTTTTACTTTTAGTTCTGATCTAATCTCTTCAAGTCCGTTTCTCCTCATTCATACTGTCAAGTTTTAATGAATCACAATTTCCGAGAAAATACGGATACTAATCATCATTCATATATAGGGAAGAAGATTTCTACACAAAAAAGATTTTTCACTGGGTAAAACCAAAGAGAGAGCAATGGCGAGTCATGGAGGACAGTCAGTATTGTCCTGTCAGATGTGTGAACAATCAACTCAAATTAAAAAGAAATGTATAGACTGTGACTATTTACTGTGTACAAACTGTTGTCAGCTTCATAACAAAATTAAGGATTTGACTGATCACCAACTTATAGATCTACGTGATATTGGATCAATTAAAGATGGGAATGTGGCTAAACTCCACTTCAAAAACATCAAATGCCAGAGTCATACAGAACAAATCTGCTGCCTTTTCTGTAAAGATTGTGATAAAGTTGTCTGTGCCATCTGTATATCTGAAAAACACAACCAACATAAAATGATCCAAATCAATGAAGGACATAAACTTAACATGGAGAAGATTGGTACATGGCGTATTGACATCAAGAGGAAAATTCAAAATGTAACCACAGATCTGTCAACTTTAGATACTAAGTATTCAACAGAGAATTCTAAATATAGCACTGAAAAAGATAAAATTCTTGAACGGGACAAAGTTTTAAAAGATGCAGTTGATACACAAACAAAAACTCTTGTAAAAGACCTTGATCAGAAATGGGGAAGGATAAACAAAACATTCAATGATGAAATCAGCCATGGAAATAAATATAAACAACAACTACAATTGAGGGAAGAGAAACTAAAGCAAGCGTTAGAATCCAGTAATGTTGTGGATGTGTTTAGAACTGTAGAGGAAGAAAGTAAGAAATCTAATCTAAACTGGAAAGTCAACCTGAAGTTTGATACACTGCCAACATTTAAAACAAGGGAGATAAATCTGCATGCTATTACTTCTCAGCATGGAACACTATATAACAAACCTGAAACTGATGTCAAAAATATCAAAATTCAAGTTATTGAGCGTTACCAAACTGCCAGTGTTGTATGTTCTTTAAAATGCAGTGATGATGGAACTGTTTGGATATGCTATTTTACAGATCCTAGAATTCTGAAATGTATAGAAAAACATGAAGATCAAACTTTAACAACAAAGAATAAATTTGAAATTTGCATGCAGAATATTGCATTGACTCCAAAAGGTGATTTACTTATAAGTGTGAAAGAAAAGTCACATCTTCTTGTTATCCCATACCAACAACAAACTATCAAAAAATCACAATACAATGTGTCGCCATTAGTTACCACTAACGCTATTCATGTTTCCACCGAGTCTATAATTGTCGGAGCAAAAGACACAGGACCAATGTATCCTGCCCGTGGACCAAGGCAAATAATTGTCATGGACATGCAAGGCAAACAAAAAAAGATATATGAATTCGATGGAAACAAAAGACCCCTCTTTACAAACCCGCGTAGAGTAACTATGGATAGTATGAACATAGTTTATGTTTTGGATAGGAAATGTGATGACTCTAGTGGACGGGTTGTTACTATAAATAACAATAGTGGAAAGATTATTATTTATAATGGAAATCCAAAGGTTAACAACCAAGAAAATCCATTTACACCTGGAGATTTAGTCATCACAAATTGTGGTAATATTGTTGTGTCCGACAGAGACAATCACTTGCTACACATTCTTAATTCTAATGCAGAGTGTATTAAATATATAAACAGTGAGGAATACAGAATCAAACGGCCATGGTCACTTGACATTGACCACAGAGGTTTACTCCATATTGGTGATTTTTGTAGTGCTGGACCAAAGCTACATGTGCTTAAATTTACTGGTTTCTAATTCTGAATGGTGATTTTTAAATTTTTGTTACTCTTTTTATTCAATAAAATAGTTGCAAAAATAAAATGTTTGTTTTGCAACTTATTCTGATTTATTAATCAAAAAAACAAAACCATGACCAAAGTTTCAAAATGCATTTAAACAGGTAATAGGACCAACAGGAAGGAAAACCAACATACACAAAACCAAATCCACCACTCCATGATTGGCAGCAGAGGTATAAATATTGCAGGATACACTCTTACTATGCTCCTTGTTAATGCTACTCAAAATGTGTAAACTTCTCTTTCTTACGCTCACAAAAGAAACTCAAAGTACTGTTGTCTACTGGGCCATAAGTGAATATTCCCATTCCCGACATGTCACACTTTTCTTTACCGACAGTTATAAACTGTATGAGGAAAAATGAAGAAGAAGCATAAAATATCTGTTTTTTTTTAATTTCTATTTTATAACACTTCTCTCATCGACCATTGTACCTGATTTCACCCACATTTTTTTTATTGGGTCTGTGTTGTTCATGTTAATGTGACTTCATATTTCTTTTCTGTGCCATACTCATGTGATGATGTTGATTCTTGGTGTTTCCAATGTTGACATTACATAGGTTTACATAGGTTCTCTTTTGAACGCTGGTCTCAGGCCACTGTATTCAGGTCTTCTGTCTTCATATTTCTTTTCTGTGCCATACTTATGCGATGTTTTTGATTCTCTGTGTTTCCAATGTTGACATTACATAGGTTTACATAGGTTCTCTTCTAAACGCTGGCCACAGGCCACTGTATTCAGGTCTTAATTCTGACTTCATATTTCTTTTCTGTGCCATACTTATGTGATGTTTTTGATTCTCTGTGTTTCCAATGTTGACATTACATAGGTTTACATAGGTTTTCTTCTAAACGCTGGCCACAGGCCACTGTATTCAGGTCTTAATTCTGTCAATATTCTGTTCATATTTCTTTTCTGTGCCATATTCATGTGATGATTTTGAATCTTGTGGTTTCCAATGTTGCTATTACATAGGTTTACATAGGTCTTCTTTTGAAGGCTCGCCACAGACCACTGTATTCAGGTCTTCTGTCTTCATATTTCTTTTCTGTGCCATACTTATGTGATGTTTTTGAATCTTGTGGTTTCCAATGTTGCCATTACATAGGTTTACATAGGCCTTCTTTTGAAGGCTCGCCACAGGCCACTGTATTCAGGTCTTCTGTCTTCATATTTCTTTTCTGTGCCATACTTATGTGATGTTTTTGAATCTTGTGGTTTCCAATGTTGCCATTACATAGGTTTACATAGGTCTTCTTTTGAAGGCTCGCCACAGGCCACTGTATTCAGGTCTTCTGTCTTTATATTTCTTTCCTGTGCCATACTCATGTGATGATTTTGAATCTTGTGGTTTCCAATGTTGCCATTACATAGGTTTACATAGGTCTTCTTTTGAAGGCTCGCCACAGGCCACTGTATTCAGGTCTTCTGTCTTCATATTTCTTTTCTGTGCCATACTTATGTGATGTTTTTCAGTGTTCTCCCTAGAAATTTTTGAAGGCGCAAAATTTTAAGCGCGCGGAAAGGCTTCTGGTGAGAAGAGTATATAACCGCGCTATATTTGATGCCAAGTGATATGAAGAAAGGTTTTATGTACATTTATATAATGATAAATAATCATATAACAATATGTGTCACATAACAATATAATATGTTTTTCAGTAAATTGATATTCTATTTATTTAAATATCTTTCTGTTCTTCTGTCCTTTCCAGTTTTCAACAGCTAATTTAAAATCAAAATTGTCCAACTCTTCCATGGAAATTTGTAATTTTGTTGCTCAATCTATTCCTATTTCCATTTTCACTGGACTTTGTGTGTTTTGCAGCTGGTGATACTGTAAGTTCAATATCACTAGCATCCTGACTATCATCACTTGCAATACTTTCTTCAGGTGGTGGGATGTTTTCTTTTGCTGAAACAACTGTGAAAAATTTCTTGATTCCGCCGCCAATTGAACGCTTAACCCCTTTCTTATTCATGATGTTTTTAATAATTGGCAATGTTATAAAAACTAAATATATACACCATTCTGAGATCCTGTCATAAATTGACACTTGGGTAGAAATAAACTGTACAATTTTCGTTGCACCCATCATCTCGGGTATTATACAATGGAAGGTGTCAAACGTCAGTTTCAGAAATTTTCACATTACCGAAGTTTCATGTCAACATGCAGTAAAAATGTATTTAGAATACCTGACGAATTCAGGATTTTACAACGGAAGATGTCAATGTCACCTGAAATATCTTTCAAAGTCGATCTATGATCGTACGGAAATATGATGTTTCATGTCAACAGTAGACACGTGTATTTGTACCTGTCGAATTCATAATTTTACATGGAAGAATTTAGATGTCAATGTCACATGAAATATCTTCGAATTCATATGATCGGACTGAAATAAAATTATACAAAATATTTAGACCTTCCAATGTTTCGTGCACTGGTATCTCGAATAATAGACCATACGCACGTACGACCTTTTTACAACAGAAAATATGTTATCCGCGAAGTCGATCTCGATTTTGAATGAAATAAAATCACTTGAAAAAAATTGCCGCTTTTCACGTCATCATGAGAAATGATAAATATTAACTAAAAATCCTTTTTCTTTCGTTTTGAATTTGTTATGAAGTTCAGGGTTACTTAAATTTCGTCCAATGGAAAAGCCGATGTGTATATTTTTAGAAAAACTGTAATCGATTGATATTTTTAGACAATACACTGCACGTGGATACACAACTCGTCATCATTTCTAATCAATAATTGACAACGGGGAGCATGTTTTTATCACCTTCACACCTAGTTAACACACCAGGCGACTGTATATACAATTTTAATATGTTTATCTGCATGATAAAACAAACAAATCATTAATTATCATGACACTGCGGCATTAGTTATCAAGGCGCTGCGGCTAATTTAAGCGCTGCGGGATTCAACTTTCTCAAAGGAAGACGCTGCGGTCCCGCAGCGCTATATTAGTCTAGGGAGAACAATGTTTTTGAATCTTGTGGTTTCCAATGTTGCCATTACATAGGTTTACATAGGTCTTCTTTTGAAGGCTTGCCACAGACCACTGTATTCAGGTCTTAATTCTGTCTTCATATTTCTTTTCTGTGCCATACTCATGTGATGATTTTGAATCTTGTGGTTTCCAATGTTGACATTACATAGGTTTACATAGGTCTTCTTTTGAAGGCTCGCCACAGGCCACTGCATTCAGGTCTTCTGTGTTCATATTTCTTTTCTGTGCCATACTCATGCGATGTTTTTGAATCTTGGTGTTTCCAATGTTGCCATTACATAGGTTTACATAGGTTCTCTTTTGAATGACTGTATTCAGGTCTTCTGTCTTCTATTTCTAGTTGACCGAGTTTGGTTCTGGTTCGGGTATGAGCCTTAAAATTATATTTCATATCCAATGATTCCCACTATTAATCCAATCTATTTTCAAATGAGTGGATGCTTTGGTGTATTAATTAAACTGTCTGGTAGTTGGTTCCATGTGTTTACAATTCTTTGGGTGAAGAAATTTGATCTTATATTCTTGTTGTCTCCTTAAAATGGTCTCAAGATACATGAGGTCTTTCAAATGAAGTTTGTTAAAACCAATGATGTGAAATTATGACAATTTTTAGTGGTTTTCAGTGAAAGGTTGGTCTGTCATATTTGAGGTATATCAAAATAAATTGAACTTAGTTCTAGTTATCATACAGATGGCATCCATCCCTGATCCCTGTGGGCCCACTGAAAAGCAATTCCATGTCAAAGCTTAAGGTCAAAGGTAACCAACAATGGTAAATAATAATCTTTCCATATGTCAAATAGAGCTGAAAAAGGTTTACACATTACATCTTATCATTATTTGACATAAGACCAATTATGAACAAATTCCTACTTATAGAATTCCTACTTATAGAAGCCTAGGAAACTGTGACAAAAAGCTTTCATCCAAAGTGGGTTCTTCTTGAACATTAAAGTACCAGTAAACAGGAGGTTGTATATAGACAGATCTGAAATGGCTTACACAACTTTGCATACTAAATGAAATTCTTGACATTATTTCAAGCCATGAAATCCATGAAGCGTACTTCTCATCACAAGTAAGTTAGTTAAACATCAAAGAATTGGTAAACAGGAATGGTCTTCTATAAAGACTTTTTTGTAAACGATGATTGGTTCATACGAGAATGACAAACTACAGTGTTCACGCGGGAAAAATTATTGTAAGCCTTTGTTGATGAGTAAAAAAGCACAACCACGTGGGTTTTCGATCGAAGACACGCCCCCTCTTACAACCAATTCTTGATTTTAATAAATGAATAAAGTATATTGACGTAAAAGATTGACCCTCACGAGCTGAAAATCAAACATAAACAATAACTACATTACATAAACGTGACAAACATAATTATCGATCAAAATATTTATAACAACACAAACACGTGGAGTTAGGACTGAAGACACTCCCCCATAGCTATAATGGACAAGTCCACCATCACCTGTGTAATTTGTGTATTGATCTATTTATATATCTTTGTCGGTCACAGTTATATATTCAACATATAGTGGCCAATTCATTAGAATTGAAAGATTCATGTTCATAGAAGACAAAAAGATTATCATCGCTAGAGAACAAAAAATTTCTTTTGTTTTTTGGCTTGTATCAGTGTGAATGATTTCAAAGTTGGTTAGAAGCTGTATAAGTATGAGTTTTAATGTTTAAGCCATTTTCATTTACTGTTATGCATACACTATATATTAGTATCGGCTATAGAGCTAACATCCTGAGTTAGGCTGCAAGTAGAAATCTATTATACGGTAAGGCGAACAGTAAATGAAAATAACTCATACTTATACAGCTAGACTAACCAACTTTGAAATCATTCACAAAGCCAAAAAACAAAAGAAATTTTTTTATAAAAAGTTGGTCATTATAGTTACAAAACATCAAAGTAATAGCAAACACCACACGTCAGACAAAGAAATTTGCCGTGACTTTTCTCCAAAAATCCTTTTTTGTAAATGTTTAAGGATAACATTGCATTCATTGTAAATGTTTAAGGATAACATTGCATTCATCAATTAAAGCTATTTTTTTTCCGCATCAGGCCATGCATTATCATAATTTTAAAACAAAGGATGAAAAAATGTCCATTACCCTTCCATGTTATTATAACAGAAAATTTGAGTAGAAAACGGAGGGAGTATACCTGGTTATTTGAACACCGTGCCTGTATTTATTGTTAAAATGCCCGGGGGTCTAATGATGAACTGAGACACGTGGGTCGGGAGCTAATCTCGATTTTGTTACAAAAAATATAATTATGTAAATACTTGATTAAATATCAACAAAAACTTTTTACCTGTAAACAAATTCATTTTAATAAAAGTAAATAAATTCATTTTAATAAAAGTAAATGGTAAGTGGACATTGGTTCTGCAAATTTTATTTTTATGTAAATCAATAAACAAATCAAAATTCTCCTTGTTCATTGGTCAACCGAATAAACAACAAACAAGCACCATATATGCAAATGAGTAATCCATCCGCAATGCATTTGGTGTCTTTTTATTGGTTTGTTGGTTTGGGTTAATCATTCGCCCATCATTCCCACATTTCTTTAATGTTTGAGTGAAATAAATTTTAAGGTCTATGGAAAATATTTTTATTTGAACCTTGATTATTTCAGTAAATATACCAAGAGTAGCGGCAAAAACTTAGAGAATGATACATGTATATTTTATTATGGACTTATTTATAACAAAACAGCTACCACGATTTAAGCTGCGGCAAATTTCATTGTGCGTACTTTAACAACATCCCATTCTACTTTCTGCTCTGATGACCTTTTCGAAATCCTTGAGTTTTATCTGAAGACCAATGCTTCAAAAATCCTGGAAGCTGCAATCTGACTGGTTGATTTGAAGGGGTCATCAGAACAGAAAGTAAAATGGGATGTTGTTAGATCTACCATGCAGTGAGTGTAAGGAACAATTTGTAGGTCTAATTCTAACAAGAGCTGTCGCCGAATGGCAGCCAAAGATACCCCCCGCTCATTGAACCCTGAATCAATATGATAAGTACAAAATTAAGTTGGTGTGGACACAATAAAGGTGCGGACATAGTACAAGTGTGGACACAATAATATAATCTTCAAGAAAAAACTTTTCACAAGGGTTCCAATGAAAACACTCTGTCTAAATCAGACAAATATAAAATTCACCCTTTTCAGCCTATTTGACGTTTTACACATCTACAAATAGTGTTCTTCCTTTGTCTAAAGTTTCATCAAAAACTTTCAAGTGGATTAAGATGAGTTTTGCGTAAGAGGTAACCCGTACATAGGGAAACAATGAAAACTCAAAGTTGAATTATCTCCCCTTCCTGGTTTCTGGCAATAATTATATTCCTTCATGCACATCTCCATACAGTGTTCTTTTCATTAAATTCTTCCAAGTGGTTTAAGAGGAGTTGCGCTTACGAGGTAACCCATACATGGGGAATCAATGAAAAGTCGAAGTTCAATTATCTCCCCTTCCTGGTTTTGAACAATAATTATATTTCTTCATGCACATCTCCATATAGTGTCCTTCCTTTGTGTAAAGTTTCAT
>MJUU01046861.1:16501-30522 GCA_002080025.1 Modiolus philippinarum | reverse complement strand
GTCAATGATATTTGGTATATAGCTTGGTCTTGGTTAGTACATGTCAGTCTGCCATATGGCTTTTGACCTTGACCTCAATTTCACGGTCCAGTGACCAGGTTAAGTTTTTTTGCTTAAGTCTGTTTCTCAATAACTACAAGACATATGTCAATGATATTTGGTATATAGCTTGGTCTTGGTTAGTACATGTCAGTCTGCCATATGGCTTTTGACCTTGACCTCAATTTCATGGTCTTGTGAACAAAGTTGAGTGTTTCTGATTAGAATAGTTTCTTAATTACTGTAAGTGGTATGGTTATGGCTTGTAGGTTGCTCTTGAGTAGTACATGACTGTTGTAGCGACAAGCAGGGATGGGCGAGACATCTATTAGGGTCCACTCTTGTTCTAGTTTTTACATATTTTCTACCTAATTTTGGACTCCTCATAGACTGCTTGGTACTTCCCAACAAAACTTGCGGAATGCTTCAAAATATATAGTACATGTGCCCATCCATTTTAGTATGGATTTTCTGTACTGGTCTTTCCCTCCTGTGGACTTTTGTTGTCGCTTTTATTTCCCTTGCATCAATTTTATAATCTATATTCCATTGTGACATGCTTGAAATGCTTTGAGACCACTACTAGAGGTATAAAAAAAAGTGATAAACTTTTGAGCAACATGGGACAAAGATCACATCACAATTATCCAAATTATTCACAGAGCAAATGATGATTTTGGCCATTGTTGCACATGAAAAAAGGGGGACCATGCCCATTGACCTCACATTTAAAGAACATTAGCTTTTGGATTCTGTCAGATGTAATGTTTACCGTTTTGTTTGTGACAGAATGGCCGGGTATATTGGAAAAGGCAAATATGGTAACATATGTAGGCAATTTAAGGTTTAATCAATACAAAAAAGTACAGTGAAAAACTGCCCATGTTAATATGAAAAAATGAAGAATCTATTAAAAAAAAATGTTTGAATTATCTCCCCTACCATATTTAACACAGATATGAGATAAATGCCAGAGTAATAAGTAATTGCCATGTGCATCCATTTCTTTGCATTGAATGTGTGCTTTAATAAGAAAAATACACGTATGTCATATCACAGGCATATTTTGTATTTTTTAATGAATTATTTCCTTTTAATATAAAATTATTTGTACTTTCCTTTTCAACATACAAATTGTAATATCAAGGATCAAGGAAATTAATATGACCTCAGTACTGTTACATAATACAAACAAGGTCGACTGATATTGTTGTCATAGATACATGTTTGTTTTTTATGTTCGTCCTAAGCAATACAGACAGCGCTGGTGTGAAAAGAGAAGCTGATACTTCTGTTAAAAATATGCATTAAATTTTGACTAACTATTAAATTATAATTGTACATTGTACATTGTTATTGTACATTGTATTTGCTATAACCCTAATGGGTTCATGTAAATAAAGCATTATTAAATTATAATTTGTTTTTAAATTCTTACAATCACTTTTTATGCCCACCCTCCGTAAGGTTACATGGGGTATTTAGTTTTACACTGGTCAGTCTGTCATTACGTCTGAAATTGTTGTCAAGGATTTCTCAACTAGTCTCGTCAAATTTATTTCAGAAATTTGCCCTTTAATTGAAAATTAGCTTTGAAAGATGCTTTACATTAACAATGCAACTCTGGAAAGATTCATTTGTATGTAACTGTTATAGAATAAAAGTGCAACTTAGTGATGGCAAATGTATTTATCCCCTGCAAACATGTACAGAGTAACATTATACATGACATAAGGAGATGATATTCTGACATTTCAATAGGAAAAAAGAAGGGAAACGGGGAATGTGTCAAAGAGACAACAATCCAAAGGGGAGTAATAACAACTCAAAGCCACCATAAGATCTTCAATGAACAGTGAGGAAACCCCACACCCAACGGCAAGTCGGAGTTGGATTTTTTCCATTTTATTTGTTGCACATTACAGTCTGAGTGCAACAACTGTAATTCTGAAAATCCACAAAAATGTTTCACTCAAAAGATTTACAGTTAGCTCAGGTCAAAATATAATTCTTGTATTCTTCCCACAGGACTTCTTTGAGCCTCTTTTTCTGACATCAGACTCTTCCAATATCTTAATTCCAAAATGATTGCATGTCTGGATTATTTCTACAAAAAAAAATACCAAAAGACTCCCATTTTTAGTTCGCATCAATGAAGTGGAGTACCCCCGGCATCCGAATCTGCGTCCATGTCCGCTTCTTCGTCTGTGTCCGCATTTGGGTATATATCTTGGTAACTATGAAGGGTAGGGTCATCAAACTTTGTGTACAGATGCATCTTGGGCTATCTCACAGCCTCCAAGAAAATAAGGTCTCTTTGACCTATATTTTCGGCATGATTGACTTACATTCAAGTTTACGTCCGAGTTCAGATCTAAGTAACTGTACATGGTAGGATCATCTAACTTTGCATGTGCATGCATCTTTGGTGGTAGGTCAGCATCCATGCAAAATTAGGTCACTTTGACCTATATTTTCTGCATGATTGACTTACATTCAAGTTTATGTCCAAGTTTAGATATAAGTAACTTTAATGGTAGGATCATCTAATCTTGCATGTGCATGCATCTTTGGCTGTATGTCAGCATCCAGGCAAAGTAAGTTCACTTTGACCTATATTTTCAGCATGAGTGACTTACATTCAAGTTTACATCGGAGTTTAGATCTAAGTAACTGTACATGGTACAATCATCTAACTTTGCATGTGCATGCATCTTTGGCGGTAGGTCAGCATCAAGGCAAAGTTAGGTCACTTTGACCTATATTTTTCGCATGAGTGACTTACATTCAAGTTTATGTCGGAGTTCAGATCTAAGTAACTGTACATGGTACAATCATCTAACTTTGCATGTGCATGCAACTTTGGGGTTATGTCAAAACTTTTTGGCTAATATAATCTGTTTTTGTCTAATTTAACAGAAAACACCTAATTTTTAGCCATTTCTTGTTATATTATACTTGTCCCTTTTAAATTAGACTTGTCAATGTAAAATTAGCCATGTCACTGTAAAATTAGCCATGTCCAGGTTAAATTAGACCTTTTTTGCTTAAACCGAATGGGTAAAAACAGTGATGTGTATTCAATTTACCCCAAAAAGGTCTAATTTAACATGGATATGGGTAATTTTACAGTGAAAGTGTCTAATTTAATGTGGACATTGGAAATATAATGGGAATTGGCTAAAATAACTGTCCAAGTCTAATTTAACGAAAAATGGCTAATTATTAGGTGTTTCAATATTAAATTAGCCAAAAATCGGTTATATTAGCCAAAAAGGTTTACTAGTGCGCGCATGATCAGCATCCAGGCAAAATTAGGTCACTTTCACCTATATTTTCCGCATGAGTGACTTACATTCAAGGTAACGTCCGAGTTCAGATCTAAGTAACTGTTCATTGTACAATCATCTAACTTTACATGTGCATGCATCTTTGGCGGTAGGTCAGCATCTAGGCAAAATTAGGTCACTTTGACTTATACTTTCCGCATGATCTACTTACATTCAAGTTTATGTCCGAGTTCAGATATAAGTAACTGTACATGGTACAATCATCTAACCTTGCATGTGCATGCATCTTTGGGGGTAGGTCAGCATCAAGGCAATATTAGGTCACTTTGACCTATATTTTCCGCATGATTGACTTACATTCAAGTTTATGTCCGAGTTCAGATCTAAGTAACTGTACATGGTAGGATTATCTAACCTTGCATGTACATGCATCTTTGGGAGTAGGTCAGCATCCATGCAAAATTATGTCACTTTGACCTATATTTTCCGCATGATCGACTTACATTCAAGTTTACGTCTGAGTTCAGATCCAAGTAACTGTACACGGTAGGATCATCTAACCTTGCATGTGCATGCATCTTTAGGGGTAGGTCAGCATCCAGGCAAAATTAGGTCACTTTTCCGTTTATGTCGAATTCAGGTCTCTGTTACTGTACATGGTAAATATAAGATCATCTAGCCTTTGTATACATGCATAAGGGATCATGGTAAATGAGCACCCTGGCCAAATTGGGTTTCTGTGTCCATGTGCCATGACGAAGCGAACTTTGTAATCATTGATTACCTATGTTTTTCTTGCCTCCAACAAATAGTCATTAAAAGCAAGACAAAGAGGCAGTTTTGCCAACTGCAGCACAGGTGACATCAAATATCAGAAATTGTGAGGGATTGTGAGGTTGGTAGGTCCATAATCTTGATGTGCAGATATCTGTATGGGTACAACTCAAATCTGCCCTTAGTAAATGATTCCAACCTGGTATTCATAGATTTTTTGCAGGCAGTTAGTATAACCAATACCATAGTCCTAGCCACTTAATATTTGATGTGCTATATAATATCTTGTAAAGATGGTGGCTCTGACCTCTCTGTCATACACAAACGATCATGTTAATTTTTATGGGAAGCAGTTAGTACAGCCTATATCAGTAATCCTAGATGTTTGAAATTTTTTATGAAGTTGTGTTTTGTATATGAGCTTATCCCAATGCCATGTAACTAATCCCAATGCCATGTAACTAATCCCAATGCCATGTAACTAATCCCAATGCCATGTAACTAATCCCAATGCCATGCAACTAATCCCAATGCCATGTAACTAATCCCAATGCCATGTAACTAATCCCAATGCCATGTAACTAATCCCAATGCCATGTTACTAATCCCAATGCCATGTAACTAATCCCAGTGCCATGTAACTAATCCCAATGCCATGTAACTAATCCTGATGCCATGTAACTAATCCCAATGCCATGTAACTAATCCCAATGTCATGCCAAAATGGTGGCCCCATCTCTCAGTCAAGCAGTTAGTATTGCCTGTCAGTAGTTATAGCTACTTGTTATTTGACCTTTAGTTGGGTCTATATTAGTACATGTATATTTCTGGATGATGGCCTTGCCCCTCAGTTATGCATAAACAATTATATCAAGTTTTTTGCAAGCAATTTCAAACATTTCAAGAGTTAGATATCATTAGGATGACTGTAGCTGTAGATTAATGTGCAGATTCAACAATGAATCAATCGTGCAAGACATACCGTCAGTTCTTCCAAAATTATAACATATACCGGTAATGCATATACTGGTAACATAATAAAAAATATCCTAGATTCTCATCCCAGCCCAACTCAATTTTTTTACCTGCCTCAAAAAAATTTTATTTTGATTTTTTGGCCAATTAAGGTAAATTTCTTTTAAAATGACAGCACTCTTCACAAAATTTGATAAAATATAAAATAAAATGCATCCGCCCTAAATTCTGAGAAAAAATTGATGAGAATCTAGGAATTATTTTATTATAGCCTTATTATAAGCAAGATAATCATGAAAGAATGCTGATTTATTTGTATACTATAAATTCCATTTCTTAAGTTAACAAAGAACAATCAAATTAACAATGAAGGGATATGGAGTAAATGCAAATGAGACAAAGTCTCTACAAATACATGGTTATAATAAGCAATGGAACAACGCTTTTNTTGTTGTTCTTCATCTTGAAGTCACCATGAGGCCTTCAACAATGAGTTTTACTCATACCTCATAGCAAGTTCAAGGCGGCCCCTAGCACCGGTTTGAGCGGAATTCATTGCTATAATAATTGTCGAGCAACGCTACATCCATGCTTTTTTACCTAATGATCCATGGATGCGGGATCGTCAACAAATATAGTTTTAACTGACAAAGTGTTCTTACAATAGCTGTCATCCATTGCCTGACAAAAAGAGGATAGAAGACGATCACAACATTTAAACAACTACAGGTCACTCATTGAGCCAATTGTAATATAAGAAAACTTGGCATAATAAAATCTTGAGATGTGGGCACAATAAACAGGTGGTCAGAATAACAATTTTAGATTGCAAAAAATAAAAAAAGCCAAAATGTGAAAGTGTTATAGCGTATCCATATGAGAGAATTTCAGCCTCTTGATATCAGTAATTATGACAACCATAGTGGAAGATATGTAACAATAACTAATTTTTCGGATATACATTTTTTTCAGTAATTGTCCACATACTCTCTCTGCTGCAATATCGAGGTCAGTATATAGTGCCATACAGAATATAGATGTCACGGAACTTGAACAGAAGGAAACAAAAACAGACAGTAAGGAAGAAAGCCAAGAAGTACAGAATGAAGAAGGGTCTGATATTATAGCTGAAGATAAAGATATTAGTATGTTATATTATAAAGGTGTAGCACTATTTACAAGGCCGTAACTACCATTGAGGCAAGTGAGGCAATTGCCTTATTAAAAAAAATATTGCTGATTTCTTTTTTCAAATTCTGTAAGGTTCCCTTTTCCAAAAGATTGAATGCGTTTCTTGCTTCCCGGATGTTCTTTGCATCTCAGTGCAGTACATTACATAGTTACTAGTGTATTCGAATATGGATTAGTGACTGAAAACGGGCTCCCGCAGAAAATATCTCTAAGTTGAGACTTCAATAAAAGACGTATTAAATTGTTTAAAATTCATTTGTCATGACTGTGTTTAATATTTGCTATCAATTGTGTAGGATAGTATGATTTTCCCTTTTGACTTATGAAAAAAGAATTAAAGAACACTTTAATTAAAACAACCATCCCAAACGTAAAAGAACTGAAATTAGTATAATTATAAGCAAACTGTTGGACCCATTGCAAATATATGCACAGTGTATAGTTGAGTGTAGTGTTGATCGACATATAATAACTTATTCCGCTCAAACCGGTGTTAGGTGCCGTCTTGAATTCACTATGAGGTATGAGCATTAGCTCATTGTTGAAGGCCTGAAGGTGACTTCGAGATGAAGGACGGCGATAAAAGCCTACGTCAAATTGTTGGTTTTTACCATGTATTGAATGGGACTTTGTCTCACGTAAATTTACTCAATAATTAAACTACATCACGGCGTAGTTTTCAAAAATAATAATAAGTTTCTATCAACTGCTTCAACGATGCTAGATAACAGGAAATGCCCAGAAGGAAGGATTTTAAGCAATTTTCCCTAGAGCTTCTGGGGGCCATTAGCAGCCCCCAGACCCCTACCGAAATTCTTTTGCCTCCCTCCGCTTGGCGAATAAGTTTTCACCTCACGATAAACCATGTGTTTTATAATAAAAATCACTGAAAGGACTAGAGAAAAGACCTAAGCAGGTTGATAAAACTTTATCAAGCTTACTTCTGGAATTAATCACATGCTTTTCTGTCACTTCTCAGAGGCTTCATCATTGTATGTTGTCTCCAAAAAGAAAATTCATGAAAAATTCAGAAACTACTATCTGACATTTAATCAAGGCCAGCTTAAACTCCCTAAGAATTTGAGAACTTGTATTTATTTAACATGACTCAATTGTTGCAGATTAGGATTGAGGACAATCCACTGTATATTTCTGTCTTATTTTATAGTTTTAGATGCCAACAGAGTATGTAGTTATGTTATTGATTGTGTACATGATGTATGTAAGAAATGGAAAGACAATTTACCAGAGATATCCCTCCCAAATCAACTCCTCTATACGTGTACTTATGAAATCAAGAATACCAGACGAAAAATGGAGGATCGTCATATTACATTGCCAGATTTAGATAATTTGTTTGAATTAAAAGTAAGTATATATACAGTATTGAATGGTTAGACCATGAACCATTGATACAGGACACAAACACACAATAGACTATTTTCATATTTACAGAATGCAAAACATTTAAGCAAGTTCTTCAAGGGGACAAAACCCATCGGCACAGGAAATCCTTGTTGCTAAACGGGAGGAGGAGGAAAGGAAGAACAGAATATGTTTTCTTGTATTTCTTCAGTAAATATATGAATGTCTTTGAATAGTTTTACTATGAAAAACAAAGTAAATACTACAGCTGAAATCACAAGAGGTTTTGATTTAGCAATTTACTGCAGTCGCTTGTTGCAATGGAGCAGTAAACAGTTACCTCCCTTTGCCAAAACTCATAGAAAAAAAGAAGTCCAGTACAGGAAAATAAAAAAGGATTATATTGTATCCAAAATATATATATTTAAGAATTTTAAAGATGAAATACTCCAATCAATAAGGGGAAAATACTACTAGATATATAGAAGATATTAAATTGTTAAATATTTAGATTTTGCAGATCATTTTTGTGGAAGCAATGTGACTATTATATATATATTTGTCAATTCAGAAACTTGTTAATCTCCTCCTGATTTGTGAGTGTTTACGACAGTCCAAGAGTCAAACATGACAGATAAATACAAAGGTCTAAAATACGAACCTAAACAGGGTTAGAATTAGAGATATGAATAGTTAAAGTGCCATCTAGCAGTGATGCATTACTTCAGGTTGAAAACAAAGAAAATTTCACCTAATAAAATTAGGAAAAATATTTTGACACATGTGAAAAAGAAAGGAAATGGGGTACCGGGAAATGTCAAGGAGACAACATCCCATCTCCATGTTAAAACGACCCAAAACAAAGCATCTAGGGGTCACTGTAGGTCTTCAACACAGTGAGGAACCTCACACCATGTAGCAAGCCTTAAATGGCCCCAAAAAAGTAAAAAAGTGAATGAATCAATGGAAACAAACCACATCAAGTAACCCAAATATAAAGAAACTAGCATTTCATAAGAAGACAAGGACAAGCCAATGACCAACATATTCCTGACTTGGGACGTCAAAGTCCAAGTATGTTTAGATCAAAGATCTAAATTTTTGGTTGGTTCTCTTTTTATTTTTGTAGGAATTTCCTTGATAATTGGCAGTAGAACATTCAATGTTGTTTTGACACATCTTGTCTGACAGAACATAGAACAGCTGTTTGTCATGTTTAATTGAAAATTTCTTTGTTTTCCACAGAACAAAGGTCAGCAGTCATTGTTTGCCGTGTTTGACGGCCATGCTGGTGTGGAAGCTGCTTGTTATGCTGCTGCACACGTCCCATACCATTTCATCAAGAGTGATTTCTACCCACGAGATCCAGCAAATGCATTAAAGGCAGCATTCAAAACAACTGATGAGAAATTCATTGTCAAGGCAACAAGAGAGGTATCATGTATAGCTGTATTCCTTAAGTCTTACAGCATTTCTACAGGCTGTACTGAAAAGGCCTTTTTTGTCGCCATGATTCTTGAAAAGTACCTAAAAAACGGGCATGATGTAGAATTTCACATGTTTCTATAAGTGAAAATCAAAACCCATTTATGCGTGATATTTATACTATAACTAATCCAAGATTCTGATTATCGCAAAATATTCAACCAATGATCAGACAACGCAGTAATTCACGAAAGCGCGAAGCGCATGAGTGAATTGCAGTGTTTTTCGGTCATGAGTTGAATATTTTCTATAATCAGAATGTAGGATTAGTTATTGTTTTTATTATATAGATCAGTTCTCTCATAATTAATGGTTTAATTTTAGATTCTTTTCATGAACTATGTTTTTCATGTTAATCCGCCGAGACGTTTACTTAACAACAACGTTGACGACGTCTATTGTGATGTAACTTCCTAGAGTGAAATTATGGAAAATAATTTCACAGTTAGTTATCACTTTTCTTTCACCGAGAAATTTCAATCTTTCACCGTCCTCTATATAATAAATGATTTTACAAATTTGGAAGCGTGATTTAGCAAATGTGAAACCTATACAGGACCTTTTTATACGACCGCAAAAATTTTGCGGTCGTATGATGTTATGTCGTCTGTGGCCAGCATAACTTTGTTTCTAGTGGACGGATCATCTTCAAATTTCAGTATGTGGTTTCTTGGCATAATGGCTATCCCAGGTTGTAATTTTGGGTTTATGGCCCCACCCGTTTCAGAAAAAGGGGCCAAAAAGGGGTAAAATTGGGTATTTTTGTGTCTGTGGACAGCATAACTTTGGTTCCAGTGAACAGAATATTTTCAAATTTTAGTATGATGTTTCTTGGCCTATGCTTTAGCCCGGGCTATAATTTTATGTTCCTGGCCCCGCCTGTTTTAGAAAAAGGGGCCAAAAGGGGTTAAAGTGGTTGTTTTCACATATTTGACTGTAGAATCTTTATTATTTATCGGATTTTGATGGGGTTTCTTTCAGTAAACTCCTTAGAAAATTTCCAATCTGGAGAATGCCAACGGATTTCACGTGGCATGTACCGTTCATGAGATAAATGGGCCCAAAAGGGGCGAATTTCAAAAATTTCATTTTTTTATTTTTAGTCCGATTTTGATGCAATTTTTTCCAAATGATTCCTAATGAAAAATTATCATAGCGCTCTACTTTTAGATTTTTGGTAACTTGTTTCCTTAACCAGCTATGAGGGGCCGAAGGGGGCCAAAATCGTAAATTTACAGATAACCAAAAAATTTTATTTTTCATCGGATTTCGATGGGATTTTTTTCTATGGATTCCTCTTGATGTAAGCTTTCAGTCCTATGTCAACGGATTTGGCGTAGCTCTTACCGTTTCCGAGCTATGAGGGGCTGAAGGGGCCAAAATTGTAAATTTACAGATAACCTAAAATTTTTATTTTTCTTCGGATGTCGATGGGATTTTTTTCTTTGGATTCCTCTTGATGGAAGCTTTCAGTAGTATGACAACAGATTTGGCGTAGCTGTTACCAATTCGGAGCTATGAGGGGCTGAAAGGGGCCAAAATTGTAAAGTTACAGATAACCTAAAATTTTTATTTTTCATCGAATTTCGATGGGATTTTATTCTTTGATTCCTCTTTATGTAAGCTTTCAGTTATATGTCAGCGGATTTGGTGTAGCTCTTACCGTTTCCGAGCTATGAGGGGCTGAAGGGGGCCAAAATCGTAAATTTACAGATAACCTAAAAAAAAATATTTTTCGTCAGATTTCGATGGGATTTTTTTCTTTGGATTCTACTTGATGTAAGCTTTCAGTAGTATTCAATGGATTTGACGTAGCTCTTGCCGTTCCCGAGCTATGAGGGGCCGAAGGGGGCCAAAATTGTAAATTTACAGATTACCTTAAATTTTTATTTTTCAACTCATTTCGATGGGATTTTTTTCTTTTGATTCCTCTTGATATAAGCTTTCAGCATCATGTCAATGGATTGGGCTTCGCTCTTACCGTTTCTGAGCTATAGAGGGTCAATGAGGAATCATAAGGAGTCATAAGGGTTAATTTTTATTCCCTAGTTTGTGTCCAGCTAATTACTCGGTCAATCTCCTTATTGCGTCCATCTAATTATTGTGTCAAGCTCTTTCCTATGTCCATACTCACTTTAAATTACACTTTTTCAAATTTCAGTGGACGACATGCTGCGGTCATATCATGCTGTGCTTGGCGTAGCCCTTTATTTATAGTTTTTTTGGTCAAATAATTATAAGATATATTATAAGATATATTAGGGAAGCATAATTTATAATAGACCGTATTGGTTATTTGTTCTCTGTTAGCTTTTACATGTATTTGGGTTTATTTACTTCCAATCGTTTTAATTTTATCTGCACGGAAGAGACATGAGTTGTCAAAATGGGTTTATGCAGAAACTAAATTAGCAGTATCTTCTGTATTTCATTATTTATTTCCTGGTTAAGTGATTATCATTCTATAAATTACTGTTGACTATGAACACACAACACTATCACTTTAAAATGAAGAACAACAACAGAAAAATTGTTCCATTGATATGTAAGATTAAAATAATGTGTAATGTTAATAAAACCTAAGTTTAACAGTGTTGTATTGTCGTCTTGTGAACATCTACTAGTAACAAATACATTTTTATACCCCTACCCTCAAATTATATTGGAATTGCTATTTTCATCGTCCATCTGTCTTTGTCAGTCTATCTATGGGTAACTCCTACTGTCACACATTTGTTTTCCCTACACTTTTCTCAGCAACTAATATTAATTTGAAACGTGAACTGAGCCTCCTCTCTTTTGGCCATATTGAGCAGCTATTGCCTGTTTTCCTGTTTAATAATGGAAGTCGACTTGGGCTACCTTTATTTATAGAGAGTGGGGGATTGATAAGGCAAAATAAAAAAATACATTTGCTTCTCAGGCCCCTGCCTCATCCCTTTTCTGAGACTTAATTTAACTTTTTTATCCAAGTTTCAAATAAAAAAAAATAAAAATCACCTGCCTCATCACTTTTTGGGCATTTCAGTAATGTAAAAAGATGCCTCATCATGATTTTGAACCAATAAAAATAAAAATCTTCTCCCTCCCTGCCTCATCATTTTTTCAGAAAAATGGCCTGAGAATCTAATCATTATTTTTGTATGGCCTAAAAGACAAAATATTTACATTTAATATGAAAAAATTGTTCATGACATTTATTTACAAAGTTTGTCATTGAAATTTGAAATAATGGAGCCAGTAAATTTTAACCACATGATACCCAACTATGCCAAGTTCATAATTCAATACATTTAACAACATGTAGCTTTGTTCCACTATTAAAGTTCATAAGTCAGAAAATAACTGCATACATGTGATATCTCACGCCGTGAGACAAAAAGTCACAGAAATTTGGGTCACCTAACGGTCTCAAGGCGTGATATTGAAATCCCACGGAAAAATAGAAATCTAACATAAAAAAAAATCATTATTCATTTTTCAGTTTTGGAAATATACATAACATGCCACTTATCAGTTATCGATTTCCTGATGTTGGCGACAGGTAACACAATCATGGTAAACAACACAGGTGACAAACACGGAAGTAAATTGTTTTGACAGCGATAATTTACAGACAATGATCTAATTGATTTATGACCTATCAAGGGTGTTGAACACCTGTTGAAAATTATATTACATAGAAATTTCAAACTTTTACTTAAATAAACACGGAAATAAATTGTTTTGACAGCTATAACAGGGGTAAACTTAAATCACATCAGAGTTGATGTACGTGTGTGTCCGTGTGTAGGGGCATGTGTGAAAATTAATTAACAAGACAAAAATAATTAACTGTTTAGACAGTTATTAAAATCTGTAGGAAGTAATAATTTTTAAATAAACAGGAGAGGGAAGCCATGTATGTGTTATTTTGCTCAGTGTTGCAAACAAGGATATCAGTGAAAAAACAATATAAAGTCTTCAATCGCCAAAATTTCAACTCAGAATCCTGTTTGTTTTTTGAATGATAAATGAAAAAAATTAACAAAAAGGTGAAACCACTGCAAAATAACTCACCAGAAGCCATCTCTGGCTTGTGTTTGTACATGTAGAAAGTGTAAAACCCAAACATTATTTCAAGTTTTCATAAACCTCCAAAATGCCTAAGAGAGCGCTGTCACCAGATTCTTCTGTCCAGTCTCCAAAAACAAAGAAAGCCTACAAAACCAAATTCAACCCAGCATGGCTGTCAGAGTTTCCCTGGCTTAGAAGAAGCAACAAAAGCATCAACCATGCATTCTGTCTACCCTGCAATGCTGACTTCAGTATACTCAGTGTAAAGATGAACAGTAACCAAGCTTGCCATGAGTAGAAACCATCAAAAGAACTACTCAAGAAAGCCAAGTCATGTTGCAACCAGGAGTAATATTACTGTGTTCATCTACCCTGTGCTGATATTCCAGTGGTTATAAGAGACATTTTAGTGCTTTTAAAGTGACTTTGATAATCTACCCTGTGCTGATATTCCAGTGCTTATAAGAGACATTTTAGTGCTTTTCAAGTGACTCTTGATACTTTGATACTTGCTGAATTATTTTGTTATTGTTAATACCATGAACATCATTATTGTTAAAACCATGAATATTTTGTACTTAGTAAAGAAAAATAACAAACATCTGTCTTTTTATATTACTTTTTATTTTCATTTTTTTCTAAGGCATTATCATTTAATGGTCTCTTCCATTTATAGTATTTAATGCTTTACTTTTAACAGACAGTGTTATTAATAATGCATTAAATAGAGAACTGGAAGTGGCAATTATAATGATAACTTTCCATTTTTTCACAAGAAAGAAAACAACAGAAAACAAAACTATACAGAAACTTAAAACAAAACAAAACAAACACAAAAAGAAAAAA
>MJUU01046860.1:73262-85965 GCA_002080025.1 Modiolus philippinarum | reverse complement strand
TTATATATATATATATATATATATATATATATATGTATGACATCATTTTCAATATTCTTAAATGTTCGAAGTAATAAAGTTATTGACAAATCCTAAAAAAGGAACCTAAAAAAAAAATGAATGAAATACTAATAAAAGTATAAGTAAACAGTGTTAAATTGGTACCTAACTTAGCAAAAAAATTTTACCCAGAGGATTATAAAAAACTGTTAATTTTTCGAATCAACATACAAAGCTTTCGTAATTTTGACTGAATACTACATGACATAATTTCTTTAAATTTCAAAACATTTACGGGGGCTCTTAAACGTTTTTCAATACACAATTTTCTTTGTTCTTTTAGAATTTCACATTGTAATATGTAATGGAATTCATCTCCTATTTGATTAGACTGACACAACTGGCAATATCGATTTTCCCTTGGAATGTTATTCATCGTCTAATTTCTACAGGCAAATTTGTATTTGTTGTCCTAAACTTACAAAAAGTAAAGATATCTCTATTATCTAAAATTTTGAAGTTATTTTCAAATTCGAATTTTTCTTTATAAAGTCGATAATTTAAAGCTTTCGGCGAATTTTCAATATTACTTCTCCATTCTTGTATAAACTGGTCTCTTAGTCGTTATTTTACACTAGCAACAATCCATTCACTATTCAAATTTTCATTTTGATGAGTCCAAATATTTGACATACCACATTCATTCATAACACTATTTACAAATTAAACCCATGGAAAAGATATATTTTCTTGTGTATATAAATTATATAATAATTTATAAGATACAGATGAAAGCTTTGTGGATTTTCCTGTGATCAATTTACTCCAATAAGAGATGATTCTAGTTTTGATATCAATGATAATAGGATAACGACCAAGTTCCCCATAGACCATAAAATTGGGCGTGGTTTGTTTCAAATGAAGTACAAGTTTGCAAAATTTTAAGTGGATTTTTTCAATAGAATAATTATTTCCAAATCCCCATACTTCGCATCCGTAAAGTAACATGGGTTTAACAATTGTATCAAATAATTCAACAAACATTCAATTGATAGGTTATGTCTTTTACCTCTTCTTATAATTTCGTACAAGGCTTTCGTTGCATTTTCGATATTTTTTATTTTCGCCGATTTAAAAGTACCATTCTTGGAAAAAATTATACCCAAGTAATTAAATTAGTGACCGTTTCAATTTTTGTACCTCGAAAGAAAAAGTCTGTGTTGTCGCGCGTTCTCTTTGTAGAAAAAATCACAATTTTATGTTTTATCTACGTTTACTTTAAGTTTCCAAATTTTGCTATATTCGGAAAATTCATTTAGTAAATTTTGCAAACCACTCGGAGATTCCGACATCAGGACAGTGTCGTCTGCGTACAAAAGGACAAAAATTTTCATATATATTTCACGAAAGGATATGGAGTAAATGAACATGAGACCATAACACATATGTTAACTCCAACTGCAATAATTTTAATGAGCTGTATGGCCATTTCGGAAATTTATTCCTCATCAGCAGCACTAGAACCCAAACAAAGGAAATCCATAATTTCAAAAATGCTAAAATGCATAAAACCAAACGAAATCCGAATAATCAGTAATATCAATTATAGCTAAGGACAAAACTACGATGGTGGGAGTTAATCCTTCGGTTTTAGAATTTACATAAATTTAGAAAATATTAATTGAACAAAGTGTACACATGAGATATCATTTCATGTACAAGTACACCATATCTAAGAAAAATAAAGAGCATACATCTCTACCGCGGGGAATTGTTTTACCAACTCCACACTGCAATAAAAGACAAACTCCTGTATTAAATATTTCACGAAAGGAAATGTCTAACTATATGTCTAACTTGTTTTTCTAATTCTGCTGATATTGTTTCTAAGCCTGAAATATTTTTGTCAGCCATAAAGCTTTCAAGATCATTTAAAAATACAGCAAAGATTGATTGATTGATTGATTGAATATTGTTTAACGTCTACTCAGCAATATTTCAGCTATATCAAGACGAGAACAAGTTTGTTGATAAATAATCACTTTGGGGTATGGGAATGGCCATGGGACGGGGAATTCTGACTGCCACTGGAAAAGTAGGGACAGCAAAGAGAAAAGCGGATAAATTTTCCCCTTGTCGAACACCTACTTCACATGGGAAATATTCAGATTTATCACTATTATATACAATACATGATTTGATTCTGATATACATATTCACAATGATATTGTACATTTTACCATTTATTTTACTCAATAACAGTTTGTGCCACAAAGCTACTCTCCCAACGGTGTCAAGGCTTTCTCGAAATCGATGAAAGCGCAGTACATCTGCCGTTTTTTCGTTAAAGAATTTCGAAGAAAGCAAAATAGAATAAATACAATCAATTGTAGAATATCCAGAACGAAAACCACATTGACTTTCAGTCAACAAGTGAAATCTTTCAGAGTATAAGTTAAGCCTTGCATTTAATATAGATGTAAACAACTTTCCTAGACAACTAAGGATTGTTATTGGGCGAAAATTTTTTGGATTGTGTTTATCTCCCTTGTTTTTATAAATAGGTTTTATCGTACCGAGCAGCCAAATCGGTATCAAAAATTATGTTGAATAATTTTTCGTATATATCGATAAATTGATTACAGGTAGATTTTATTTATATATTTAATAATTTTGTCATCACCTGAAGCTTATTGTTCTTCAGATTTCTTATGTTTTTTAGGATCTCTTCTTTTGTGATGGCAGAATTTATAAATTCGTTATTATCTTTTATGAAATTTGGATCGAAATCAAATGTGTCATCTGATTCATTTGTTTCGTTTAAAGTATTTAAATCTTTAAAAAAGTAAAAAGATAATTAAAGTCTATATTCGGTTGTTTGGGAGGTTTCCCTGACTTTAATAATTTCCAATATTCCTTTGGATCGTTTTTGCGTAGAGACTTCATTCTGGTTGAGAGTTCTTTTCGGTGTTTTTTTTATGTTTTTGTCCATTGTTTTCTTGTAGTGTTTTTCAGCAATTTTGACTTCTTCACCACTAACTCGGGAAGCGCTTATTTTTCTTTTTCGTTTCAATTTTCTATAATTTTGCCTCGCAAATTTGCACTCTAAATTGAACCATGGTTTATCAACCTTTTCTATATGTTTTGTTTTTTACGAGGGGTATAGGTTCCAAAAGTTGTGCTTGCAGCCGAGATAAATAAATCTCCAAGTTCAGTTACGCATGAATCAATAAAATTTTGATTAGTTTCGTTTACTGATACTATTTCGAGCCGGTCTGAAAGATAATTAAATCTTTCAATATCTATACGTTCTATAAATTCATTTGCTTTTACTGCATTCCATTTCTTTACGTTTTGAGAGTTATCTTGAAAATCATTATCAATAATTGTTGAATTGGTGTCATTGTCCCCGCATGGCATAGTAATACTAACACGGATTGGCGAATGAACATCGGAGAATAGCTTTGAAAATCCTGAAACACACATTTTAAAAACTGGTAATTACAAATACAATAGTCGACTACACTTGCATTTCTACAAGTTAATTATCACCCAATCTCCCATTGACAATAACCTAATCGTTCCCTCTACAAAAGTTCAGCAAGAGATTACCATAGGGATTTTTTCCTGTATCCATAATGTTTCGGTCTAACGGCATATTCAAATCATGAAGGATATTACAGCCATTTTCGATATAGTCGTCAAATTGCTCAAACATTGTATTTTCGTCTAAAATTATAATTTCGCTGTCATTCGAGGTTCTTGCATTGAAATCTCCGATTAAAGCTATATACTTATGGGTTTGTGATAGGGATAGGTACTCATTTTCTATTTGACTAAATGAATCGGGGCTTGAATACCGGGTATATTTAGGAGGTATATATACTATTCCTAACACGAGAGCTGAATCTAAACCAGTTATCTAAGAAGACAATTTACACCATAACAAACTTACTTTCAGTTTCAAAAATTTCCACAAGGTGTTCAAAACTTTCCTTATAACCTAAAACTATACCACCTGACGCTCTGTTAGAGAGAGTTTTTCTGTTTTTCATTTTGAAAATATTGCCAGGTAAAGAAATTTCATCAGTATCGTCGGTCTTGGATTCAACCAGACAAATAATATCATTCGAATATAAGAGTTCATTAAATTCGGGATATTTCAATCTATTTTTTTAGATCACAACAATTTAATGATAAAATACATGAAAATTCCTGAAAGTGTCAAAGACCACTTATTTTTCGAATTCTACCTAGCAACAATACTGTTAGGATCTATTTTGATTAGGGCAATCATTTTCACCAATTGGATTTTCAAAATAATTGATTCCAAATTTGGTAAATTTCATGAAAATCGCAAAGACCACTCATTTTTTGAAATTCTACCTAGCAACCGTATATCCTTGTATTCTTTCTTAGTAAAAATAGTGTCTATCAATAATTTGATTTTAAAAATATTAAGGAAAATTACCCCAAGCGTCTATAACGACTGTTTTCTGTGTCAAACAGGTGAGTGCGGGGATGGCCATCTTTTCTGATGGCACCACTTCTAGTTAATTTTGTAAAACACTATTGTATGCTTAAAGTAACATTCGAATCTTAAATATTTTCAAATATGTACATTCATTGATAACTGTAACGTCAAAAGTGTTTTTAATCGGACGTCGGCTTTTGACCTTGACCTAAAATAATTCTTACTAAACAAGAGTTAAAAAAAAATCGAAAATCGGTTTTTGGTCCATAGGCCCAGAAAAGTTATTCAAAGTATTTTAGACCAACTGTTACAAATACATGGTTTGACTTACACACATTCTCTCCATTACATTTTTCGGCTATCTGCTTCAGTTTAAGGGTTTATTTGCTGACATGACTAAAGGTGCTTTGAAAGATCTTTATAATTAATGAACAGATAAAGGGATATGGATTAAATGTACACGGGACAAAATCCCTGTAAAAACATTGCAAGATAAGCAGATTGAACAGCGCTATTATTGTTGTTCTTTATCTTTTAAGTCACCATAAGACCTTCAACAAAGAGCAAACACTACTTCAATACGGGCCCTAGTACAGGTTTTAGCAGAATTTACTAGCTAAATGTTTAACAACGCTACATCTATGTAGCCGTTTTGTCATGGATGCGGGGTCGTCAACAAGCATAACATATCGGACAAAGTAGTCTAACAAACGCTGCCATCCGTTCCCCGACAAATAGACAATACAACATAAAAACGATCACAGAGCAATCATCGAGCTAAGAAATAAGAAAACTTGTCAAATCAAATCGGGAGATATGGGCAATATATATACATGTATTTATCATATACTTGGATAAAATAAATGCTATTTTTCACCTCACGATAAATAATGTGTTTTATAAAGAAAATCATTGAAAAGACAGACGTAAAAGACAGTTAGCGGGCTGATAAAGCTTTATCAAGCTTATACTTACGGAATTTATCACATGCCTTTCCGTCACTACTCGGAGGCTTTATCACATGCAAGTTCGTGTGTTTCCGCCAAAACGACAAGCATTGCATACAATACTGCCATATTAAATAATATAAAATAACAAAAATACAAGTATTGGAATTTGTTTTGCTATTTTGTATGGTAGTATTTATTTGACAATTACGACCCTACCAATATTTTTCTTTTGGTACTTGCAAGGTACATTTGTATGCTGGTTACCCGTCAACGATTTTGATCGAAGGACTTGAGACAGCGACTAGTAGAAAGCTTCGATGACTTGACGTCATAATGTAAACTCTCCTTTGACGTCACGGATTGCGAAACATGCCCTTTAAACCGTGCATTTCTACCGGTTTCTCAAGATTGTCAAATGTATTTACTATTTTCCGACAATGTATATACATGTATCCGAGTCTTCATTATATATTTCAGTTTTTTTTTCTTTTGTTGAAGTGTATGATAAAAACATCATTTCATGTCATTTTTCATATCACGCCCTTCATCAGCCCTCGGTCATATATCATTCCTCGAGCCTAATGGCTCTCGGGCTGATATAAGGACCTACGGCTGATAAAGGGCGTGATATGAAAAATGCCATGTAATAATCTAGATATATATAAGAGTCTAAGAGCCCACAAAGATGTTAACTAATATGAATTACATAATAGATAATATAATGATCACACAGGACAAAATTTTCAGCCTTCATAAGGCTTTCATTTCATTTAAATAGAGCGTGTTCGATGTCGTACTACAGCTCACTGATAGCCCCAGGTAAATTTAGTGACGTATAAAATGTTATCAATCTTGAACTCGATCGATAAGACTTCTAAAGACTTAGTATATATATACAATCATCTCAAAACAAAGCAACAACATCAACATTCCCAAAGTACTGAATCCTAAAAGATACACACTTCATGAGAATAATAATAAAATAAAATAAATAAAAATAACAAAATGGGAAGGGGCGGGAAATTTAGGCTTTGGTTCTCTAAGCTTTTATGTTCATGCTAGATTTAAGTTTTTGCATCCAAAATCGTTCTTTTGCCTGTCTTTGGGTCTCGTTCCAAGATCTATTTTGGTCAATGGCCACAACCTGCATGGCAGTCCAGCTATGTCCAGTGGCGTTAAAATGAGTCGCCGTAGCCTGTGATTGTTCTTTTTTCTGTACGTGATTGCGATGTAAGTTGAGGGAGTTCTTTGTTTCACCAATATACTGTTGTTGACATACGGAGCATGTTATCATATCAATTACATTTTCAGATTTACAGGATAGATTTCCGAAAATTTTGCAAGTTTTTCCAGTTGCTGAGCTTTCGAAAGTTAATGTTGTGGCACTGTATTTGCAAAGAAGGCAACATTTATCTCGACATGTCTTAAATTGTCCTATTTCTGGTGATTTTAGTTTTGCTCTTACGAGCATGTCCTTCATGTTCCTGGGTCGTCGGAATGAAACAAGTGAGGTTCAGGAAAAAGGGATTACATTTAAGGTGATACATGAAGAGCTTTCATGCAGTCACGCGTAATGGCCGACAGATCTGGGAGTCGTGGATGGAAAGTTGTAACGAAGAGGATGCGTGTTTTTTTAAATTCTTTTTATCTCTGTATTGCAATAACTGTTTTCTTTCTAAAATAGCAACACTATCAATTGTTTTTTTTGCACTTTGTGTGCTTTGTAACCTCTGTTGACTAATTGCTCTTTAAGCTCTCTGCTCCTCTTATAAATGTTTGGTCATCCGAGTAGATCCGACGTAGGCGGGTGGAGAGACTATATGGGATCGCATTAATACAATTTCTAGGATGACAACTGCTGGGTAGCAGATATGCATGTGTGTCGGTCGGTTTAGTGTGCAAGTCAAAACTTATTTTTCCGTCGACCAGTGTTGAAGTCTTGTCGAGAAATGCATTGGAAATTTCTGACACATTAACGGTAAATTTAATAGATGGGTGAATTCATCAAGATAGGGTTTAGTATCTGTCCATTTCATCTCGATGTCATCAATAAAACGGAGTCAACTGTACGGCTTGTAAGGTGCTTCCTGGAGCATACGCTTTTCAAGATCGCCCATGAATATATTGGCATAAGATTAACTTGAAGGAAATGTTCGTTGTTAAATACAAAGTTGTTACGTTTTAACACGAGACTCAACAGAATAACTTAAGACTCCGTAGATTGTAATTGAACAGTTCTAGTATCCCATACTTTGCGACAGGCTTCGATTCCCTCTTCATGTGGAATATTAGTATACAAGAATGTCACATCTAGAGTCACTAAGAATGTTTGGGATGGAAGATTTTGGGACGGGGTTTTGTTAATATAATCGGTAGTGTCTTTGACAAAGGAAGGGAGAGATTCAACAAAGGGTTGAAGTTGGAGATCCAAGAAGATTCAGATGGTGGGAAAAATAGTTTAATTTTTAGAAGACAAGAAAGCTAAATGTTGAATTTTGATTGTGCATTCATACGAGAATTTCTCAAATGAACAAGTAAAGCATAACTGACAAAATAAATATAGAGCATAAACCTCAAGAACGGGGAATCTTTTTACGGACTCGACACTGCACGAGAGACAAACTCCACCGTAAATGAACTTTAAAGGGATATGGAGTAAATGTACATGGGCCGAATTCATCTAAATACATGGGTAAGATTAAGCAAATGGAACAATGCTTTCATAGTTTTTCTTCATCTTGAAGTCACCATGAGGCTTTCAACAAAGAGCAAACACACAAAAATCTTTATGGAGCTCTACACAAAATACATGTTTGAAATATTAAAGTTTTCATTGATACAAAAATGAACATCCCTCTCTGTTTTGTCAGTTTTGCGAATGAGGGATGACGGATTTAGTATTTCTCTGAAATGATTTGTCGCTATCATTTAAGACGTATCAAAATAATGTTGTTTAGGTTTTAGAATTCTAGTCCATGTTTACCTGACGTCATTTAACTCAAATTCATTAGTACATCATATAACAACAGCATTATCTCTCCTCTCCTGTAACTGTAATGTTAAGTATTTATTCAAAAAAAGTTCTTGTGAACTTTTGAGATGTGAACGACTTAAACACTTTTAATATCCTTCATGACCGAACAAAACTGCACCTGCACTAATAACCAAATCAGGGTCGTCCGGAATTATAACATTTTTGTCTGAAAATGATTCCGTAATTACTCTCTGAATCGGGACACATTTTGCCAATGATCCTATTACCAGAAGTGTTGTTACATTTCTCAGTTTCTGTTCACTTAATAACTGGCCAACAGCCGTTATGATGCGTGAATTTGACTCATCAAAGAATGTTGAGAAAAGATTGTTTTCTATTTTCAATTTGTCCAAGGGCCACATAACTTTTCCATCATATATCCTTTTAAGCACATCTGAAGGACGTTGAGAAATTGTCTTCGCCCACTTTTCATACAGTAAAAGAGGTGTCCTAATAGTAACAATACCACTTCCAAAGTTATCTGCTCTTAAATAGAACTGCCTCTGAAGCTCAAGGGCTTCAACTTTGTTTTCTCGTTGAAAATCTTTGAAAACTTTATCCCCGACTATCTTGATGATTAACCGGTAAAATGCATCTAGTACGGTAGTGTACCCGGCTGAATCAACACTGACTGATAGAAGCTCCTCAAGGACTCCATCAGCTTTTCTCTCCATACATGTGATTTCAACATCAGAATCGTCTGTATCTACAATATATAAACAGAATTTTAAGCAAAGTCAACAGTGGTTGATAAAAGCTCTTTTTAATTTCGATCAGTCTGTCATATTTTGTATTGTTACCAGCTAATACTGTATTATTTTTATTACAGTAAAAAACAATAATTTTTTAAGCTTAATAATCAATACCTTTTCACTTGAAAGTACCAACAAATTTTCAAGGCAATTAAGAGTCAATTTAAAAAAAAAATTAAACACAATGCCAGGTTCTGATTGGATGTTTAATGCTTGAACATCTTACATATTGTTCTGGCTAATCTATAACAGCATCAATAATTTATAACACGTTCACATTTAAATAACAACTGTCTAGCAATTATATATTTCCTCATATTTATCGCCATATTAAGTATATTTATCAACAGTTCAGTCCGTCGGTTTGGTCCAAAAATACATCATTCAGAAGGTTACTAAAATAATGGAATATTCAAGTGTCTGTAAATGTAGTTACGATAGACGCCTTTACCGACAACTTTTGTCGCTTTAGTACAGATTAAATAAAAAATTACGTTTTTTTGCGCAAATGTCCTACCTTTTTGCGCAAATGTCCATCGCCGGGGAATACAATGTTTGTTGGCGATTTTTTTTCACACAGGTGTGAAATTCTACCAACTGTTTATCTAATTAGAATGACATGTGAACTCTGAAGATCACAAAATAAACCTTAAATTAACACATGCAACTTTGGTAATTTGAATTATATCAAGAATTTTATTGCAAAGCAAACAAATTTCATGAGATGTTTAGACTGTTTCATTTAAAACACGATCAAATGTAACTTTTAATAATAATAAACAAATAAATAAATAAACTAGAGTAATGACTGTCGGAAACGACAGTGATCCCCGCACCCCCTGTTTGACACAGAAAACAGCTTTAGACCCTGGGTATTATTTTTCTTAACATTTTTGAAATTAAACTATTGACAGTCACTATTTTTACCATAAGGAATTAAAGAATATATGGTTGTTAGGCAGAATTCCAAAAAATAAGTAGTCTTTGAGACTTCCAGGAATTTTACCAAACTTGGAATCATATATTTTGGAAATCAAATTGGTGAAATGTTTCTTCTAATTCTAACAAATTTCTTAACAATGGTTTGAATGTAGAATTCCAAAAATTAGTGGTCTTTGACAATTTCAGGAAATCTACCAAATTTGGAATAATTATTTTGGAATTCCAATTTGTGAAAGTGATTGACCTTATCAAAACCAATGCTAACAGTTTGGTTGCTAGGTAGAATTCCAAAAAATTAGTGGTCTTTGACACTTTCAGGAAATTTACTAAAATTGGACTTAAACATTTTTGAAATTCAATGGGTGAAAATGATTGCCCTAACGGAAACAAACCCAAACAGCATGGTTGCTAGGAAGAATTCCAAAAAATATGTGGTCTTTGACATTTTCAGGAAATTAACCAAAATTGGAATCAAATATTTTTGAAATTCAACCGGTGAAAATGATTGCCCTAATGGAAACAAATCCTAACAGTATTGTTGCTAGGTAGAATTCCAAAAAATAAGTGGTCTTTGACACTTTCAGAAAATTAAAAAAAAATTGGAATCAAATATTTTTGAAATTCAATTGGTAAAAATGATTGCCCTAATTGAAACAAATCCTAACAGTAATGTTGCTAGGTAGAATTCCAAAAAATATGTGGTTTTTGACACTTTCAGGAAATTTACCAAAATTGGAATCAAATGTTTTTGAAATTCAATTGGTGAAAATGATTTCCCTAATGGAAACAAATTTTAACAGTATTGTTGCTAGGTAGAATTCCAAAAAATAAGTGGTCTTTGACACTTTCAGGAAATTTACCAAAATTGGAATCAACTATTTTTGAAATTCAATTGGTGAAAATGATTGCCCTAATGGAAACAAATCCTAATAGTATTGTTGCTAGGTAGAATTCCAAAAAATAAGTGGTCTTTGACACTTTCAGAAAATTTACCAAAATTGGAATCAAATATTTTTGAAATCTAATTGGTGAAAATGATTAACCTTATCAAAACAAATGCTTAAAGTATGGTTGCTAGGTAGAATTCCAAAAATAAGTGGTCTTTGAGACTTTCAGGATATTTACCAAAATTGGAATCACATTTTCGAATTCTAAAATTTCAGAATTTATATTTTTTTCCAAATACTTGCAAAAATATAAGATTATATGCCAAAATGTCCAAAAATATCAGTCTTTGACATTTTCAGGAAATTTACCAAAGTTGGAACCGGAATCAAAATTCTGAAAGCTTATTGCGCATCTACAGACTATATGCAAGAATTCTGCAACGAAATTAAATCCATAAATCCAAAAATGTAGGATGAGTTTGCGTCGCATGCCATATGTGTCACAATCCACATTTTGTGGTCTTTGTCAAATCGACATCTTAGGGCCTCTTGTTTGCATCAAGATAATATCAAAAATCTGAAAGCTTATTGCGCATCTACAGACCATATGCAACAATTCTACAACAAAATTAAAACCCTAAATCCAAAAATGAAGGAGGAGTTCGCGTCGCATGCCACATGTGTCAAAATGGACATCTTGGGGCCTCTTGTTTGCACCAAGACCAATATCAAAAATCCGAAAGCTTATTGCGCATCTGCAGCATATATGCAACAGTTCTATAACAAAATTAAAACCCTAAATCCAAAAATGTAGAAGGAGTTCGCGTCGCAAGGATGTTTGACGGACGGACGGACGGACGGACGGACGAGGCCAAGGACAATATCCCCCGAACTTTCATTCGAAAGTGCGGGGATAATAAAAACCAAAACTGGAACTAATATATGTATTTTCAGAATAAAATAAATGTTCATTTGATATTTGAATAACATATCTAATCGAATTTCATGAAAACTAGAATTGAGAATTTATCAAGAGCTCTTATTATGATCTAGATCTATATTCCCAATACACATTTCGAAAATATTCACGTTACTTCTGTTCCGATGTCAAAAATCGTGTATCATTTGAACATTGACCTTAATCGATAATCCTTTTTTTTTAAATGCATAATATTCTAAAATAACATTTATCCCTCAAATACTGAAAGTCGCGATTCGAAGTACAGTGTTTACATTTCTGGTTTGTTTACAGTAGGAAGTTCTAACTGCGCATGTACCTTCTTATCTCGTCGCTGATTGGCTCTATTCTCCGTAGAGCAGCTGACGCGCCCAATCAACATAAAGAATTCAAGCCCTCGTAGAAGGAGAGAATCGGATACGGAGAGGGATTGAATTATTCGAGTTACATTAATGTAGAGTTGTGCGCTATCTAGCAATGAATTCCGCTCAAACCGGTGCTAGGGTCCGCCTTTAACCTTCAATGAGGTATGCGCTGATTGAATTGTTGAAGGCCTCAGGGTGACTTCAAGATGCAGTATAACAATAAAAGCGTTGTTCCATCACTTGGCCGTACCACATGTTTGTAGAGACCTTGTCTAAAACATTTACTCCATATCCTTTCATTGTTAATCATCTGCACATTCAGCAGCCCAGCCCCCCCCCCC
>MJUU01046860.1:33369-66988 GCA_002080025.1 Modiolus philippinarum | reverse complement strand
GCTCCGCCGTGCGCGGTCCCGGCTGAAGAATAGGCCCGCAGCATCCTCTGAGCTTGGAGTATGAGCCATCCTAACAGAGGACCCCGAGGGAACCCCGGGATATAGAAATAGGACCCAGTATCTCCGGCTTGCGGGGTGTGACCCCTCCTAAACGGAGGCTGACCCCGAGGGTCCCGGGATATAGAAATTGGACCCATTCCGTGGTTGTGCGGGATTAATAAATACACAACCCATCTTTCGGATGGGATGTAAACTCAGGTCCACGTGTTGGAAGAAATGCCACGCTTCCTGCACGTTAAAGAACCCTTGTAGTAAGCTCTTTTTGGGGTGGTCCGTAGGTGATCGGCTACAAGGCTAAATTCCCCGCCCTTGACGATTTCACCCTACTTTTCCAGTGGCAGTCAGAATTTCCCGTCCCATGGCCATTTCAATACCCCAAAGTGATTATTTATCAACAAACTTGTTCTCGTCTTGATATAGCTGAAATATTGCTGAGTAGACGTTAAACAATATTCAATCAATCAATCAATCCATGTCTTGCTTGGTCATGGGTGCGGGATTGTCAACAAACATCAATTAAACTGGCAAAGTGCTCTTACAATCACTGTCATCCTTTGCCCGACAAAAGCACTAGTGTCTTAAGCTAGTGGACAACTACAACATATAGACAAACACAGGGCACTCATCAAGTCGAATGTAAGAAAACTTGGTGTTATAAAATAGTGAGATGTGGGCACTTAAAACAGGTGGTCTGGATTACATTTCGAAAATTACAAAAATAATTGCCAAAATTTGAAAGTATGAATAGTATATCCATATGAGAAATTCTCTCACGCACAAGTACACCATAACTGAAAAATATAGAGAGCATACATCTCTCGCACGGGGAATCGTTTTACGGACTCCACACTGCAGGAGAGACATTCTCACAAGTTTGTTTTCGGAAACTGTTCCCTTTATAAATGAATACAAATGCAATTTAAAATATTTCGCAACAAAGGTTGACATTGCTGTGTTTAAAAAGTTTAAATATATTTTATTACTTTATTGATTAATCGATTACAATGCATTAGGAAAGCAATAAATCATCTTGAAAAGTAGAATCCTTGTTGATTTATTGTACTGGTAAGTGCTTAAACTACTTTCTTACAATATAAAGTAATTATTTTGAACGTGTATCTCCATTGTGAAGAACTCTGTTCTTAGCCGTTTCCTTTTTTTTTTCTTTTGTTTTTTATCTATACTTACAATTTTGGATTCATATATATTTAAGCATTTAGCATCAATGATGAAATATATTGTTGGTCGACATGCGCTGTATATGAAGTTTAGTTTTGACGGTTCGGTTCTCATTTACTTTAGTATCAAACACACATTATTGATTATAACCACTTTCTTGTTGGTAGTGTTGTATGTGGTTTTTTAAATTGTTTTTGTTTAGGGACCGACCATTTAACCTGAAAAAGGGGGGGTTATGGTTTTTTTTTCTGGACAGAAAATTGTTTTTGCGCTTCGCGCGAAACAAATTATTTATTTTTTGCATGCGTATCAACAAAATATTTTTTTTCAAAATTAACATTATTTTTGGGGCAGAAAGCCTCCTTCAGAAATTTTTTTTNNNNCCCCCCCCCCCCCCTTTTTCAAGTTAAATGGTCGGTCCCTTACTTGTGTAATCTCTACATTGTCTTCCTTATTTTTTTCACCTTTGATTTTCGAATTTTCACCTGCAGCTAATCTAGCATTCGTTTCCGTTTCTAATGCAACTTTGTTCCATCTATTTAATGCAAGGTTTACACCGCCGATCAGACCAACTCGATCAACTCGACCATGCTGTTTTATCCCGATCAACGTCATGAAATTCATAGCTCACGATATCCACTCGACTTTTACCTGATTTAACACGACTAATACTCGACAATTCTCGATCTCTTCACGATTCACGTACGACTTGTGCTGGACCCTTTTTCGACCAACCAGACTTCGTCAGATTGAGTCAGATCATAGCCCGATTTGTGTTCGATTAAGTAGACCTGGTCAGGAGAAGATCGTGAAACGGTCGAGTATGCTCGAGTTTTGTCTTGTTAGTACGTTTGTATATATGGGGATAAAACGTGAAAACTAGGGGAACAGTTCAGCATGGTGGTAGAGCAGCAAAATTTGTGGCCCATGTGGCTGATGCTTCAAGGAAAAGATAATAAATGAGATAGATATAGAGTAGCAGAGAAGGCGGATCTGACATAGAAGGCGCGTAATTTTGATTAAGCAATATCAAATGCTTCAGAGTCATCATTATAGAGGAATTAGTGTACCATCCTGCTCGGAAGAAACAATATTGTATTTTTGAATTTTTTTGTTAAGTGAATCTGTTTCTGGAATGTGTATTTTGGGTACATCTTGGATTCAATTTCAAATTCTGTCAGCATACTAGTCGATGAAATTTAGGCTCTCTGCACGCCATCTCTGCACGTCATCCTTTAATTCTACTAGTAGCATGGGCAATCAGATTTTCTTTCCTACAATCCTGATATAGCCAGATTCAGTTTTTGCCATTATTTTGTGTCCCCTGTCCATGAACTGTGCATCAAATATATTCTTCCCAGCAACCGCAGTCATAATAGACCTTGATTGGTTCAATGTGAAAATAACTGCCATGTCCGCTTCTAGAAATCGGTAGAAATCAGCATGAACGGCATGATCGGCTAAAAGTTCGAAACTCGATCAAGACTGATCCCTTTTCAACCTCTTCACGACTACCTCGATCAGACCCCAATTGAATCCCGACCTCTTCACGATATTTTTTGACATGTGAAAAATATTCGGGAACACAGCTCGAATTCAGCAGAGTAAGTAAATTCGCCCCGATTTTGTTAGTAGACCGAACACGAACATTCAAGATCAGTTTCCCGATCGATGAATATTCATACATATTCATAGATCGAGTTCGGTCGAGTTTCTTTGATCGGCAGTGTAAACCTAGCATAAGTAACTATGTATCCCGATCTTCATTTGTTGAAAAAAAGTATTATTTTAAAGACTTTTTCAACGAAATCGTTATTTTATCTTCATACACCTTCCATTCAGTTAAGACTCCTGCTATTTATACCAAATCTTATTATGTTTCAAATATCCTTTTCAATAGGACAAATTATAGAACATGAGTGTCAGTTACATGCTTTTACTGTAATGTCAGCGATTTGACTGTTTGTATGATTATTTTGACAAACAATGTCCCTTCAGTGGATATGTAAATTTAACATCAGATGGAGACAGTGCACTTTCATGCAATTCATTATGTTTATACTGCAATATAATATTTCTATAGGAAGTGATGGAATAAATTTTCATATTGCACTCGTGCAAATGTAGCTTTAACTTCATTGACAATAAAATGCCTTGTTTACAAAATTTGGGGTGTGGACAACCATCGAGTTCGAGTTCGAGTTAGAGTTCGAGTTAAAGTTCGAGTTAGAGTTCGAGTTAAAGTTCGAGTTCGAGTTACAGTTCGAGTTTAAGTTCGAGTTATAGTTCGAGTTAAAATTCGAATTATATTTAACTCGAATTGTTGTTTTTCTAGTACCATATATCGAGTTACGTATCGAGTTAGCGTTAAGATTCGAGTTAAAGTTCGAGTTAAGATTGGTTTCAACATTATCTTTTCTTCTATTATGTCCGAGGTAACGACTAATGACAAATAAGTAGATCAGGAATGTGTGCTGGTTGTTCTCAAAAAGACCGAAACGATAGTCGAGATGCATTTGGCAGTAAATAATGGTCTGGAACCTCCTTTTCTGTGATATGATCCACATTAATTTTGCACTTCTACTAGGCGCTCTTTAATGAAAACATAGTTCGACATATAGTTTAAGTAGAGTAAGTCCAAAGGGTATGCGTTGTTTGTTCTAAAAAGTTGTCGAAGATATGAAAAACACAAAGTTTAATAATTTCATACTTTGATATTAAAATACTGTTTCATGGACTAAGAAAAAATGTACAAATTCTGTTTTCCGTTCAAAGAGTGGGTCTTTCGAAATAAAACAATGGCCAAGAGACAGCCCAGCCCGAGATTCTGTTTCGATTTAAATCTACATCGACTCCCAAGAACCGTGCATTCCAAACAATATGAAGACTTTACTTTATCTTTGTATAAGGAGAGTTCCTTAGTTTGTCAAATATAAAAACAAAAGGCCCAGAGACTGAGCCGGAATCTCCACCCCGAAAATTGCTTCTAAGCAATGTCAGCATGCAAATGATCATTGCATTTCTATTTTTCAATGATTCAGTACATGTAAATCAATTTCAGAAAAATAACGCTAAAATCTCACCCCTTTACACATTACATTCATTAGACTTGTCAAGTAATACCAAGTTAGAACTCATAATCCGAGTACAATTTGATTGTTTGCTAAAACTTACTTGAATGCATATGGTTTCAAAGTAAATAATCAAAATATGATTTTCACCATAAGTCTAAAGTTTAACTACATTATGTATGTTCCGCACTGGCGGACATGTATTTTATTGAATACCAGTAAAATTAGCAATCTAATGTGAAAGGAGTTCCATACCATAAATAACAGCTTGATAAATTTGGTTGAATTGTTTCAGAACCGAATTGAAAATAATTTCACATAGGGTCCATTGTTAAAATATGTCCCTTGCTGGAAGCCATATTTTTTATAGGATCGGAAGGAAATGTGCAGTTTTGTAAGAGACCTTTCATGCATATAAACTGTAAAGTTTTGTTGAATTTGCATCATTGGTTTCAGAGAAAATATCAAAACACCGGACAACGGATTACGGAGCCCAAGTGATGGCAATAGCTGAGGTTGATTTTTCGGGCAAGGTGATAAAAATGATGTCTTTACGAATATGAAAATATCTTACAAATAGTGCAAGTTTGTAAATGTTACTACCAATTAAAATGCATCTAACAGGATTATGTCCAAAATTTGCGTTTCCAGAAGGTTAGCGTTCTGGAGTTGAAACCCCTGTTTTTTTCTTGAAAAAAGAAAGAATTTCATGATAAATTAGGAAAAAATCACAAAAAATCAACTAGATCTTCCTTTAATATTAACCCCATACGAACCTCGTAGAAGACCCTAAACTGCTCAAACAAAGTTTGAGAACGACCGAAGAAGATCAGTACTAATTTATATACATTTGAACAGCACTTACGCACATGATTCCGAGATCTTTGGTTACGAATTCAACAAGTCAGATGCTATGTCAACTAACATCTCCATACCTTATTAACTGGCAGATCAAAAACAATCTGATACGCTATAAACCAGACAGAACTTATTTTAATATCAAAAGGAAATGATACATTTGAAATTAAAAATAAAAAGGCCTAGTTTTGAATCTATTGATAGCAGTTTTAATCTTTTTAAAAAGAAAAGTTGGACTCGTGGAACTTGTCCTCTCAATGTTTCGCAATTAAAAAAGGTTCAATTCGAATGGAGGAAACGACGACGAAAACTTTCTGTTTCATTTTGGGCTGATTTTATGACATGCGTGTACATGTACATATATAATCCTGGTAAGTGGAGAAAGCTTGATTCTTGTTCATGTTGTTGCTCGCTGTGGTGTGCATCCCTGTTTTCCAAATTACAAAACGGTTTACCTTTTGATTTTTTTAAAAATTGTTAAATGTTTTATACAAATAATAGTTTTTAGAATGAATATATAAAACATATTGAAATATGTCAATATGACGACGACGGCACCGCCACTCCATACCTCTTGCAATCATTTTGCTGTACATGGTGGTTAAAAAAATAGTATATACTACTATTATTATCTAAATTGAGTATCTCCCTCTTGCATAGCTCTGTCCTTAGCTGATTTTGGCTTTCCTATTTAGATCATGTTGGTAATTTGTTCTTTATCAGCGTTTACACATATTTTGGTTCATGGATTTCCAAGTGTTTTGATTTAATCTGCACTGATGAGACATAAGTTGTCGAAATGCGCATATGCAGAATGTAAATTTACAGTGACTTCGGTATTTAGTTATTTGATTGATTGTATTATAATTTCTTACGCATGAAATTTTATAACAAAAAGTATTAAAATGAGTCAGATGGGTCATCTTTTTAGATTTTGTTCTCTAAAAAACATCTACAATGCGTGTCCATTCCTTGCCAACATTTACAAACGCATTTTATTAAGTATTCCTGGATTTTTACGTAACTCGACGTTTAACTCGATAGTTGAAATTATAATCCATTTTTCCAGTTGACTCGAATATTAACTCGAACTCGACTTTTAACCCGAACTTTAACTCGAATTATAATTCGAACTCGAATTTTTTCTCGAACTGCAACTCGAACTTAAACTCTAACTCGAACTCAAACTCCATAGTTATCCAAACCCCAAAATTTGTAGCTTTGCTACAATATAATAAATTGATATTGCATGAATATTGGGAAAATTATCCCTCGTGTAATATATATAGAGTTCGTGCAATATAAAATTCTACTCGAACAAATTCTTTAAATATTCATGCAATAGCTCTGTAATATAAAATGTTTGTGGTCAACTGAATCAATTATAATTTCATTCACTTAATTAATTTGCTATTTTCATTTAAAATTGTAATTTTGTTTCCTTAGCGTATTTGAATTGGTGGTAAATTATATTGCTCTATATAATAGTTTGTCTACTTTTTGTAACATCAAATGCAACCTGTTTTATGAAATTATAAGCATTTTTAAAGTGTAACATAGGCAATACTAAATATAATACTTAGTACTTTGCGTAAATAAAGAATGTGTTTCTTCTCAACGCATCAAACCAAAACGAAACTCAATCTTGATTTTAAAGGTCATTGTTGTAGACTCACACTTTTACATTTTAGACACATTTCTACAAACGGGTAGAAAAAATCAAAATGCTGTTGTAAAAAAACATTTGTCTATGAACAAAAAAAAAAAAAAAAAAAAAAAAAAAAAAAATCATTGAACCGAAACATAATCCATATAATTTTCTCCACTCCTATCATCAGTCTTGTAAATCACAAATATTGATATTGGTCGATTTACAAGTACTTTTATTTGTTTTGTACTATATTGTGTATATTTTTTACAATAAAGCGTCATTAAAAGTCAAACATTTGGAGGTCTAAAAATCAAAACATACATGTATAAAGAAGCAATATAAAGGCTCTAACCGTGCAAAAAAAATCAGGTCAAGACATCTTTACATGACGGGGTTCATCCTTAGTTTCATAAAATGTCTATACTTCAAAATTTATACCTTTTCAATTGACCGCTTCTACGCCTAAAATCGAAGTAATGGACAAATTGGCTGGTCATACATGTGTACACCTACGGTCAACCAGAAGACGTCGACACAGTGATTATAAGTATTAATTGACTTGAACAAGTAACGTTAAGTTAACTTAAAAACAGATAAATTCATTTCCTTGTTGTGAAAGTACAATTCAAAAGTTTACTTTTTTCATCCAGTTCTCAATAGTATGAAAGGAGATATACAGGTAATTCACCCAAACAATCATATAGATGATTACTGAAAACTTGTTTAAGGGTTCAAGGCATCTCCGTGGTATAATTCCGTAATTTTTTACCCATAATTGTTAATTAAGGTTTCTCTAATTTCTGTCCTGTTTTCACGTTTCCTGAACAGTTGGAGAAATATAGAATCCACAATTGCAGCGAATGAGAAACGAATTTCTTCACTAGAGATAGTTAAATTTTCAATTTTTAAACGCGAGACTTGCAGAGCGTTTAAAATATTTGAAAATTTAACTATCGAGAGTGTAGAAATGTCATTTCTCACGAGATACAATTGTCGATTTTATTTCTCTAATAATTTCAAGGAGATTTTGGACAATAGCATGACCATGATGACCCCAATATTCTGATGATCCGAAATAAATGTGTTCTTTGAGCGCGACGTCATCAGGCATGGTCGCCTTTTTTCATGACGTCACAATGGTCAAGTAGGAAAACGTCATAATTAAATTTCATCCAATCACTTGCCGAGAACAACATTCTCTCTAGAGAGGAGAAACATATTTCTCCCACTGTTCAGGAAACGTGAAAACAGGACAGAAATTAGAGAAACATATTTCTCTAATTTCTATTCAGTTTTCACATTTCCTGAACGGTGTGGAAACATTTGTTCTCCTCTCTAAAGTTTCGTGATATTTCCCGCCATATTTATTCGGAATACAATCCTCGGTGTTTTTCGTCCAGTCATTAGAGAAACAGTTTCAACAACTTAAACACGTTAATTATGAAATTTCTCGCATCTTCAAATGTTTAAAAGCTTGGCAAGCCTGGCTTTCAAACATTTGCAAAATTCATTTAACTCGATGTGAGAAATTTCATAATCAACTAGTTCTTGTCATGGAAACTATATTTCTCCTCTCTAGAGAGAATGTTTTTTTCGGCAAATAATTGGATAAAATTCAATTATGACGTCAAATTTGCCGTTTCGCTACTTGACCATTGTGACGTCATGAAAAAAGGCGCCAATGCCTGATGACGTCATGTTCAAAGAATACATTTATTTCGGATCGTCAGAAAAAGGGGGGGGGGTCATGTTTTTTGTCCAAAATCTCCTTGAAATCATTAGAGAAATGAAATCCACAACTGTATCTCATGAGAAACAACATTTCTACACTCTCGAGAGTTAAATTTTCAAATATTTTAAACGCTCGACAAGCCTCGCGTTTAAATTATTGAAAATTTAACTATCTCTAGTGTAGAAATGTCGTTTGTCACTCGTTGCTGTTGTGGATTCTATATTTCATACATTTCCACAGTTAACATAAATAAACTATAAAAATATAGAAATTTCCAAACTTTATGAACTCTTTGTTCTTCACTCCTTAACATTTTTGTAGACAAAAGATGAACTTAAGCGCACAAGCTATTCGAAAACATAAAGGGAGATAATTTTACCAAAGAATTGCATATAGATACTACTACATTGATTAACGTTTCACAGTATATTTTGCTTATACCAACGTCAACTCCTAATTGTTATTTTTTATATGTTAACAATATAATGATTTACAAAAATATGCAAAGTATGAACAAAATCTACAATACATCTTCAAAGTTATCCTTCATATAGTCATTTTCTTAATTATTTCTATGTAAAATAATTAGAATTTCAATTTCCGTTTTTTGCGCTTACACAAAAGGTGACCCCAAAATTTTATCTAATATTTAAATAATAAAACACTTATGTTTGAACACAAAAAATTCCACAAAATTCAAAAATACGAAATTAATAGACTGGAAACCTGAAAGATTCCTCCACTATTCTCAAAAAACGACAACATTCCTTTGAGAAATTTTAAGAAATTTTAGAAATTGCAATCAGCTTTTTGACAACTCATAACTCATTGCAGATTAAATGAGAAGTAAGAAGTAAGAAGGAAAACAAATCATAAAATGTTTAATATTACTTTAAAAGCACCACAAAGTCTTCGATTAATTCAAAGTCTTTGAGAGTTTGCAACCGATTTGAAAGAAAAAAAAATTGACTTGACTTTTAATGCCTTTAATCTATATCACATCGCAGTCACAGTTACATTTTTATCATCTACTCTTTAAGCATTGTTCTGACTCATAAACTCGTAGAATGGTGTCACCAGATAATTACAACGTTTTGTTTGGTCCGTTTCAATGGAGGGTACAGATTATGTTACAAGGTAATTACCTTCTCAACTGCATCTACAAGACGCTGGGTTTGATTTTTCTGGACAAAATTTGGAACCGTTAACACCCACTGGACTTCTTCATTTCTTAAAGCAACTCCCTTTGTTCTAATTTTTTCTAAACAACAATCCACAATATATATTATTGCCAAGCTAAAAACGTTTTGGAAAGGTAATTCTCTTCCTTCCTGATCTTTAATCATGTTATTAGTTGTCATTGCCTGAAATCAAACTGAACAGCATTAATTTATGTTTTAAGAAAAAAATTGGAGATTCAATACAACAAACACTGTACAATGATTATCGTGAAAAAATTATTTCCAAAATTTTCAACAGAAAGACAGTCGTGATGGTTGCTGAGAATTATTTATGTAAACATTTATTCTTAAACCAGGAATTCAAGGATTGCAACCACAACCGATTTGTGAGAGTATCAGTAGATTAACCAAAACCTTTATTTCAATCCACTTATAGAAAATGTTTGTTTTTACTGACAAATAACAGTAGTTCCTTTACGGAATTCCGAATTGTACAAGGATAGAGTTTGAGCAACGTCGAGATCAAGAAATGGTACTTAGTAATGAATAAAACGAAATAATGGATTTTATCTAATTTACCAAAATCAATGGTGACAGTTACATCAAGAAAATGGCAATACTTATATAGAATCACTGATTTTTTAGAAATAAAAACTGGAGATTGTCATGATAAAAATGGTGAGATTATCGTCAAGATACCTATTTTTATCATTGAAAATTGATATGGCAAAATTCAATGTTGTGCATAATATTACTTAAGGTAGATAGACACTAATAATAATATCCACGATATTTTGCTGTAAATCTGCACAACTGAAGATCCAATTCTTCTTAGCTGAAATCTTCAAAAAAAAGTAGGGTCACCATGCTTGTTTTTTTCTAGAATCGAGATCAAAGTTTACTGATTTTCAGCCATTTTTTATCTAAATTTACATAGAATGCACGGCGAAAATATGGACTTAATAGAAAGGAAGCTTTTATCCATGAGAATTTATATACTTTTGTTATTAGATAGTTTATTATATGATCTATTTGTTTACCATGCTTTTAAAAGAGATATTTTACGAAGTTTCCCGAGTAAAGAATATTTACGGGAAAAGAGAGCTAATTCGCGGTAAAGTGAACGAAATTTGACAGTCAATTATGACGTCAAAAAGGAAAAGCTGTAGAACTGCTGTTCCGCCCAAAAATAAAACCTACCCCGTATCCGTCTCTTCATTTTTCAAATGCGTGAATGAATTACGCAGCCCAACAGTGTCTATGTACCTTAAATTATCTAAAAAGATGTTTTACGCAAGTTCGCATTTTAGGAGGAAGATCAAGCTATCGCATAACAACCAAACTTTTACAAACAAGGTAGAAAAATTCATAAATTGCTAAACATATTTAAGACGTTCTATAGGAACATTTGATATCGAAATATTGCCTGACCCGAAAACAGCTTATTACTAAGGCCATTTCTCATCCGCGTTTTTACGGAAACGTTTAACATGCCAAAAACTGATAAAAACATCTGGGACGTAGCTAACATTCTCTAAGCAAGAGGGGATAATGACAGGATATTCTGGAGGAAAGCATAATACTTTACTGATAATATGATTCCGCATGATTCCGTTAAATTGGTTTTGGGATCCATTGACCTGAAGACTTTACAAGTAGACTGGACTCTCACTGATACTGCCGATTTATAGTAAAATACATCCGCAAATGAAAAGAACGAGGGAAGAGAGATGGTGATTCTTTGCCACACCCTTCGGGAAGTTTTGAGTTAGATTTTTCTTCCGTAGTGCGACGGTGTTTTACCAGCAGATTAGGCTTCTTGAGCAATCCGGCAGCTTGACCAATCTTTCAAAATTACGTTTTGTCTTTCTTTTTCTTTTCTTTTCAAGACAGTTGTGAAATGATGTGACAGATCAGTGTATGACTGTGGAGTTGTTTATTATGAGATTTTTTAAAAGAGCGCATGCACCAGTGAAATTGTTACCATTCGGCATTACCCGGCAGTGATCTTATACCACCATTGACAAGTAAGATGATGTCAGTGAACGTTGTCTTCTGTTGTGTTACTTAAATGTCTGAAACACGTCTGCGTTACTATTGGCATTACTAATCTCTAGTCATTTCTTGTTACCAGTATGTACACTCATGCCAGTATATTTCGTATTTGAGATAACTTGTGCCAGAACCTGATATTTCCAACGCTTTTTCTAGATTCCATTCAAGTGTCTTAATTTGCAGTTAGTAAAAAGTTCTCACAATATATCCGCACAAAACTGGAACTGATGGCAAGACCAATAGCCAAATAGCGGATAGTCATGTACATATCTAATCTAAAAAATATATTATCCTAAGGCTGTGATAGTTAGGTCAAGGACAAAAGCCACATATCTCAAAACTATGTACTACTAAAAACCAATTTACACACTAGTACTAACTATCACTGACCCTCCATTAAGAGGTTTTGAGACACAGATCTAATCAAATAGTTTTACGGTGGACACTTAAAATTAAGCAGACATGTCTGCCAGACAACATTTGATTTAGATGTAACAAACCCAAGTATGATTTTCCTACACTTAAGGGTTCTTGGTACATTCTCAATTAAATGAAATTTACATTGCATTCATACTTTTAAGGAAGAATCGAAAATTATTTAGTGTTGGGCATAGAAGAACTAATAAAATACCTGTTTATTTGTAAACCCAGTACAGTAGTAGTATTCACGTTGTTTGCCCAACTCGACCAGTTCTATATATTTATACTGTGCTTCATATCCAAAAGCTACAACATGTTTAGAACGGTCGAGTAAAATGGCAGTTGGAGTTGAATACGACAGATGTCTGTTGCTCCAATCATCTTTATGCGCTACATCCATTGGCTCTGTTTTATAATTACTATAGAACGACCATGCCAACCGAGATGACATTCCTATGCTGATCGCAACAACCATTTTCGCAGGACTCCTTTTTTCTGTAAAATTGAAAGATAAATATTTTAAAAACAAGAAATTGCAGTGAGAGGAGGTTAATGCAAGTCAGTTGCAATATGAAACATGCCAAAAATGGTTCGCGTTCCTGGATAAATCACAACGCAGTGGAAATATGACCAATGATGTTTTGACATAACTTGGAAATAATTGAATTAATTGTGTCAAAGTAACTGGCTTTGTTTTATTGACAATAGCGCTAACCCCATCTCAATGATTAGGCAGAAAATAGCACATTTATACAGCAAAGTAGTCATTTTTTATTTCAAAACATGAAAGGGTACCCTATCCTGACATTTTCATTTTGATAACCGTTTCAAGCTGTCATAATTCACGGTCACCAATTGCACTACGCATAACAGTTTGAAAAAAAAGGCGTGATGATAAAATACTGTTTTGATGAATAAGTCGAGGCCATCCTTCTAAATGCAAGTACCAACATCTGACGTCATATTATCAGTAAAGTATTATAATTTAAAAAGATAGGGGCATATAGTTCGATCGCTATAAAGACTAGGAGGATATACGTGAATTGTATTAAATTTTCAAGTATTTTTGCTTAATTACTGTTTTTGTGGACAAATCAAATCCAAGTTTACACAAAAATACCTAAGTTGTATTATAAAAACTAAATTTTGATATGCTGTACACGTGTTTCAAGGAGTAACCTCTCATCAGCAGCATTAATACTATCTACCAATCAGAAAAAAACATTAAATTTATACATTGTATATTCATAATTCTCAATCACAACTTATATTTCACCGGTTCATGCTACCAAAAAATAATTGCGATCCCAACAGTACTTCCGTTCTTTGATTTATATAGTTGTCGGTCCTTGGAGTGAGACCGTTAATTTCGGTGTAGCGACGTTGTTTTCATTTATTTCACAATTATTTGAGCATTATGATATTTAAAAAAGTAATTCCATTTCATTTAAAGTTTTCAGTCAAATATACGCCAGTATCACATTATGCAAGGGAAGACATTATCACTAGTCTCTTCGTAGTAATTTCACTTTCAGGGAAGATCACTGGATGTGTTGCATGGCGATATTTTTTTAAAGGATTGCCTACATGTGTGTTATTGAATGCAATATTATTATTGTTGACTAGCAACTTGTTCATCCTCGTTGCCTTGAATACAGAGATTTTTTGCTATTTTTATGCCCCCGCGACGATAAGTCGGGGGCATCCGTCCGTCCGACCGAGGGGGTACTTGGCTTGTCCGCGCAACTCCTCCTACAGTTTTTATGCTAGAAAGTCTTTATTTTGCAGATCATTTGTACATATATTGAAGATGTGCATGTGATAAGGATTTTGATTTTGGTGCATTTTTGTCAGAAATATACATTGTTGAACTTTGTCATTTATTAGGTGATTTAGTAATAGAGGGAACATAGTTTGTCCGCGCAACTCCTCGTACAGTTTTGATTAAAGGCAGATCTTTTGTACCTATATTGCAGATGTGCATGTGGTAAGGATTTTGATGTTGGTTGATTTCTGTCAAAATTATACATTGTTGAACTTTGTCATTTATTGGGTGATTTAGTAATAGAGGGTATATAGTTTGTCCGCGCAACTCCTCCTACAGTTTTTATGCTAGGAAGTTTTTATTTTGCAGATAGTTTGTACTTATATTGAAGATGTGCATGTGGGAAGGATTTTGATTTTGATGCATTTTTGGAAAAAAATACACATTGTTGAACTTAGTCATTTATTGGGTGAATTATTAATAGAGGGTACGCAGATTGTCCGCACAACTCCTCCTACAGTTTTGATGCTAGGAAGCTTTTATTTTGCAGTTCATTTGTACCTACCGGTATATTGAAGATGTGCATGTGGTATGTATTTTGATTTCGGTTCATCTTTTTTCAAAAATATACATTGTTCACCTTTAAATTTGTTGGTGATTTAGTAATAGAGAGTACATAGTTTATCTGTGCAACCTAGAATAACATGTGTCTAGCGGGGCATCATATGTGTCTTACAGACACAAATATTGCTAAAAAATCCCAGTTTGAATCAACCTTGCGCGGGGGCATGTCATCCTCTAGTTTTTTGTATTGTTTTTTCTTGTGTATTCTTCTTAAAATGAAATGAACAAAAATTTTAACACTCACAACATTATAGCTCTGGAGCTCATAAAAAAACTGAAACTCCTATTGGATCGGATCCGGTATTTCTGGAATTTGAACTGTTTGTCATAAGGATTAATGTTTATTTGTTGACCAACCACGTTCGTTGGGCTGCCAGCGTTGTTGGTAAAATTCAATTAAAACATTACAAAAAATGCTTTGTTTGTGATATACAATCTATTCTATATAAAAATCCGAATATTTTCTTCCTTTGATAATATCGAAACTTGTATTTTACAAACAATGCAACGCCTCTGATAAAATACAAACGTAAAAATCCGAATTTAATTTGTACCAAGTGGTCTTCTGGATACTGCTTATATGTCATCTACCACCGTGATCTTGTTGTTTTGTTTTCACAGTACCAGTATGCTATCCTCTCTGTATCTATTTGTTTTTGTTTTAAGACCGGATTTTCTTTTATATGCAGGGTATACATTTTTGCCTTGGTTTTTCCATAAAAAATTACCAGTACATGCAATAAAACGTCTGATTTATTATTTTGTAAGGATGTATTGTAATAAAAAGATTTTCTGTCTAGATTGAACATTTTTTTTATAAATTTCATAAGTCCTTTCCTAATACATACAATTACATTACAACAATAAGAAAAAATAATGGGCTGGAATAGGAATTAATATTCATAATAATTTAATTAACATAATAAATATGTAAAAGTCAGTAACACGTATGAACTGAATATGATATGATACAGCAATCAAAGCATCTTTGTGATCAAAAGTTTTATTGGTTCATTTCTAATATATTTATTAAAAATTTCCAATGAAGTGTATGGATAAATGTTTTAAAATTTACTAGTTTTCTTACATTGGTCAAAATGAAAGTATTCATAAAAAATTAAGAAAATCAAACGAGCAAAATGATTTTGAGTGATGTTATTTGGACAGGTCTCTATCATGTAGTTTCAAATGTTTCACTAGTCATATCTTTATTATTTTAAAACCATATTTCTGGAAATTTGTATATGTTTTGAATGATGACAAGGTAACAAAATAAATTAGTCATATAATAACAAATTTAAATTAATTCCATACAAATAGCTCTTATTACGTTCCTTTAAAAGACACTGGTCTACTAAAATCAGTGGCGCGTACCGTTAAAACCTTAATTTAAAAAAAAATCAGGTTGGTAAAAAGTTTTCATATTTAGAAAATATTTTATGCTAAAATAATACAAAACGTTTACACATTTTGTAAAAAAAAAATACATGACGCTATTATCTTTACTTTTATTATTTTCATTATTATTTACATTAATCAAAGCTTCGATGGAGCTGAATCTCGAAGCCCTGAAAAACTACACGTGGCAAAACTTCGTAGTCATCTAAAGAACTGGTGCACACGTCTGCATGTATTAAGTTATTCTGTAATACGTGAAAATAATCGGATTCTGTGATTTCGCATGTTGATTTCATTGCTATAAATATATGCACTACACTGTCACAGGTAAACCAATGTTATTTTCATCTTTGACAAATTACTGCGCGACAGGTTCGTTGATCCGAGACGCAATATAAAAAAACGAGTAATTTGATAAACATGCATATTGTTTTCAATTTAATATAACAACACCGTATTCAACTCAAGAAAATGAAGAAATACAACTTAAAAACACAATGTATACGATTTTGAAAGAAACTTGCGCACTATATTTTATAGGAAGCACGAAGATCATCTTTAAAGGCTGTTAATAGGCTTGAAGCCTAACGTGATTTTTTCTTGTCATATTAACATCTCTCCAGTCATTTCATGGCTTCGAGATAAAAATTATATCGCCAAGATTTCCATAGTGAATTCCATTTTTTGTCAAATGCACAAGAATGATGATCAGTTTTAAACCCCCTTTCTACCTTATAGAAACCCTTTTTTTAGAGGTGTGATAATTGTGGATAATTTTTGTTATCCATACATTGAACAAAACGTAAGCATTTCTTGGTCTTCTGGAAATAACTCAAGACTTGGTCAGTCACGATATTACATTTTTCCTGCTAACTAATATGAAACTAAAAGCTCTCAGAAGTCTGTTATCACTCAAGTATGTTTGATTAGCTAAAATTAAGTTAACCTTAACCAATATACATACATGTGAGAGCAAAACATTAGTGTAGCAGAAAATAAAAATTTTTTTTCTAAATATTTCGAGTTTCAGGTTTAGTTTCTATGACAACTAACTCTTCCACCATATATCACAACCCATTTCGGACTTACGAATTTGACAGGTGCTGCCCTCATAACCAAGGTAATACTTATAAAAATACGAAATGAAAACAGGAGCACATAGAATAACTGATAGTTTGTCACAGTTCAAATAAACTGAGTTCAGGGTACCTAAACCCACACTTTCTCTATCCCGTTTCCATATAGTGTAATAATCAAAGAATAAACCTCAGAACAGGTAGACTGTTACCATGCATTCGTCAGTAAACATAAACATAAATGGAGCGTTCTTCGACATTTAGCAATGAATTCCGCTCAAATCGTTGCTAGAGGTCGTCTCGAGTTCACTATAAGGTAGGAGAAAATTTCATTTTAGAAGGCTTCATAGTGCCTTGAAAATGAGACCAACAATAAAAGCGTTGTTCCATTGCTTGTGTTACCATGCATTAGTAAAGACGTTGTTTTGTGTACAAAACGGTGAGATCAGAGAGACAAAATCTGAAATTCATTGGCACTAGAAGCTATTTAACGGATTCACACAGAATATCAAGTCGATATCCACTATGACGTAATGAATATACGTTAAGTCCCATTTCTTAATTTCTATTTTGTTACTTGTTCCGGCATTTTCATAAAATTGAGGATGAGAAATGCCCTTAGTAGTAAACTGACTGCGGTCACGACTTATTTTGACATCATATGTTGAGCTTAAGAAATAACTCGGTTATATATAAATATAATACTTAGCAATATAATGCAAGCTATTCATATACAATCAATGGGAATGGTAGTGCATTAGAAATTAGAAGATAGAAAGTTACAAAATGGTTTTGGAATGAATAAAAGCAACAAAAAAGTGAAATTCTTGTCTGTGGGTCTGGCAAAGGTACTGTTTTGAAGTTTTATTGAAGTCAAAAACATCTATAATATAATATATTATAAAGGATTATGGATAAAAATTAGATATTGGAAATTTCAAAAAAAAAAAAAAAAAAATCGGATTTCTAGTCAGCACCGAAGTTCTGACAACTGGGCTGGTCAATACCCTTAGGAACTAACAGTCCACCAGTAGAGGCATCGACCATGTGGTAACAAATACCTAAATACCGAATTACTGTAAATTTAATTTCTGCATATGGCCATTTCGAAAACTTATTTCCCTTCAGTACAGATTTGAAAGACCATAAACTCAAAAAAGTTCAAAACTAATAGAGAGCAAATGACCAATATGATCTAAATAGAAGCCAAATCAGCCAAATACAGAGTTTTGCATGAGGGAGATGCTCTTTAGTTTTCAAAAAAATTTACAAATATTTCGATATTGTAAGTTTCCAAACAAAATCGGATTTCGGTTCAGCACCGAAGTACTGACTACGAGGCTGGTTAAAACCCTCGGGGACTAACAGTGTACCAGCACAGGCATCGACCCAATGGTAACAAATAACCAAATACCAAAGATACTGTAAATTCAATTTCTGCATATGGCCATAGAATCATGACTATTGTAAATTTTATCCAATTCATTAATCATATCTTTCTGAACACTTGAGATGAAGAGGAAGGCGAGACATGTTCCTTGAGCAAGATAACCTTGTCATATCAAGGTTTTGGTTGCATAGTGGTGTTCCTTCTCTTTTTTTATTTTTCTATTTATTTCTATTTATCTATTTTTATTTAATGCATTTGTTTGTATTTCTATCAGTCTGTATGATTTTTGTTTACATGTCACAACAACAAGATGGAAAATTGTCTGGAAAATTTGTTGTGTGGCCCTGAAAAAGCCTTTTCTGAGACACCTCTCATCCTATTTAAAGTTGCTATCTTCTATACAATCATATCATTCTTCCATGTGCTTGAGACTGGTCTTCCATTCAACAAAGTATAGCCAATCTTGTTCTTTGACCGGTACATTTATATCTAATTGTGCAGCATCTTTTCTTTAGTTGTCTGTAGAGTAAAGTAAGTGAGAACCGAACCGTCAATCCAAAAACAAATACATGTAACCCAAGGACAATGGCAACATAATAAACAACAAAGAAACAGAGACACAATATGAGTACGACACAGAAAAGAAAAATGAAGATACACACACTCACAGACAAAGATGAACAACACGGACCAAATAAAAAAAAACCATGGGCGAGATCAGGTGCACCGGTAGAGTAAGCATCTCCTGCTTCTTATAAGACACCCGCCGTGTTGAACATGTCAAATCCTGTAGAGTAAAGAACAATTAAGCTCTTAAAGGGAAAGATCTGTTGTCATCTGGGAAACAGATATCCCATAGCTGTCCACAAGATGGTGATGTCGACAGTAATCTGTAATTTGTGTAATCTAACTTAACTGTGTGTTCCATTGAATTTGTTCCCCGTCAGATATTTTCAGTATCACTTGTGAAAACCAAGCTAAGTAGTCATTTCGTGATCATTGCTAAAGTGTAAAATTTGATCCATTCTGGTTTACATTCATGTTGAAGGCCTGTCAGTCTCTCTGTTGTTTATACTTTTTGTTGACTTCTCATGCCCTAATTTTTATTAATTTCATGATAGCCAATGCATCATTTACTCAGTTTTATCTTTTAAATTTTTTCATTACACAGAATGATCCATTATTGCAAATGCAGCAATTTATACCTTATTTTGTGACAAATTCACAATGGCCTGAAATTCAAAGATATTTGATTGCATCTGACTCTCTGCGGGAGGAGGATAAAACTACGAGAGTGCAGTCATTTAACATTTTTAACAGTTTTGGAAAGGCAAATAATTTTGTAATTATTAACAATTTATTTCATAGTTTTGAGATGATATTTTTTTAGATACTATATTTTTCATGTAATCTATTTGTTATTTCACTGGCAGTTTCTATTTTACATAACAAATTCTCCCTACTTTTAATCAAATTATCTATCTTATTTAAGACATCTTTGATATTAAACAAGTACAGCTATTTTAATTACAAGGCTTAGTTCTGAAGAGGTGTAAATGAAATGTTGATATAAAAAACTCTTAAGATCTGCATGACATCCTAAAATCAAGATCACCGCATTGTACCAGCATTAAAACTTTTGACTTCTCCACACTTTATACTACCATTTCTTATGAACAACTGAAATCTCGACTGAAAGACATTATTCATAGATGTTTCTCCCGTAAGAACTGCGAACAAAGATATAAGTACATTGTCATAGGCAGAGAACAAGCATACTTTGTGATATATCACTCAGAATCACAGAAAAAATACACAGAGGAAGAAGTGATAAAAATGGTAGAGTTTCTGATTGACAATATATTTGTCCAGTTTGGAGGATTTGTTTTTCAACAGACCATCGGAATTCCAATAGGCACAAACTGTGCACCACTTTTAGCCGATCTGTTTCTCCACTTTTATAAGGCAGAATTCATTTAAGGGCTTCTTTAAAATAAAGACAAAAAACTGGCCCAGTCCTTTAATTTCAGCTTCAGTTATATAGATGATATTTTATCACTAAACAACCCTCGCTCTGGTGATTTTCTTCATCTCATTTATCCAAAGGAGCTTGAAATTAAAGATACTACAGATACTTCCACATCGGCGTCGTTCCTTGACCTTCATCTTGAAATTGACAACAGAGGTACAATACAAACTAGGTTGTATGACATACGTGATGACTTTACTTTTCCAATAGTCAACTTCCCTTTTCTTTGTGGCAACATTCCAAAAGCACCAGCATATGGAGTTTACATCTCACAACTCATTCGCTATTCAAGGGCTTGTGGTCGTTACAGTGATTTCCTTGATAGAGCCCAGTTGCTTACAAATAGACTACTTAAAAAAAGGTACGTTGCTTACAAATAGACTACTTAAAAAAGGTTACGTTACCAAAAACTTAAAGTCATCACTACAGAAATTTTACGGCCTACATCACGATCTTGTCGATCGTTACGGGATATCTGTCTCCTAGATGACAACAGATCTTTCCCTCTACAACTAAAGTTTGTTTTTCCTCTATCACATTTGACTTTACTACCGGAGTTGACATGTTCAACACGGCGGGTTTCTTGTAAGAAGCACGAGATGCTTACTCTACCGGTACAACTGATCTCACCAATAGTTTTTATTGGGTCCGTGTTGTTCATCTATAAATGTGTCTTCATTTTTCATTTTTGTCCCGTACTTAAGTGGTGTCCTTGTTTCTTAGTGTTTCCGGTGTTGCCTTTGTCCATGGATTGTTCGTTCTTTTGACTGGCGGTTCGGTTCTCACTTACTTTTCTGAGATTTGAAATATTTCGGCATATAAACTATTGATTTAACATGTCTAGGGGTGGTCATTTCGAGTCCAGATTTACAGCTCATTCTTAAACGGATAGAATGAAATTTAGCAGAAAGTAATATGATGAAATTATGCAGAATGATTTTTAATTAAGAGGACATTAATAGAGGTGTAAAATATACAAGAACACAATTAGGTCCTTTTGATTTTCGTTGTCCAGGAATATATATCTAAGAAAATAGTGTACTTCTCTTAATTTTTTCTCTGCTTTATAAATATATATTTAGCATGTTTTATGGATTTAAATGGAAGAAAAGACAGTAAACAAAATTTAAAAATAGAAATTGAATTTAAATCAATGCGCAGGGATTGATTAGGTCAAGTGCAGAAAGGTGAAATTGCTATATTCGGAATTCCTCCATCTATACCAATGAGGGTTCCCTCAATTCTTGGAAAAAATTGAGATGATGAAAATTCCTAGTTTTGTACATTTTTGTGCTTAGGCTGTACAGTAAGTACAAAATGTATATATATGACAAATCTCTTAAGGACTGAGCTTGTGCGGTCTTAATGGCTACAAAGACAAATAGGAGAAAATAATTGTGTTGTCGTTCTTGAAAGAGTCCTCTTCCCAGAAATTTCCTGTTTGAGGAGATTTATATGTAATCATTTATAAGGGGGTTATTTTTTCAGGATATTTTCCACCATTTTATGAATAATATTGTCTTGACAAGATGTTTATTTGAATCCAATACTTAAATAACATGTACATCTTATTGCACAAATACGAGTATGTGACTCGGCAATTTATAGTTTAAAGCTCTAGATTTAGCCTGCAGTAATATGAATTTAACAAACCATATTTCTCGCCGTCTTCGTCCTTTTATTTGTACTAGCATTATTTGCATTGATATTTTGAGGTTGAGGAACGGTGTAAAAATATTTCCTTGATATTTTCTATTTCAAATGTTAAAAAATGGATAACAGGAAACACCTACAATGGCTTAAAATTCCAATTACATGCAACAATTTACAAGGGGACTAAAGAAAAACACGTATAAGACAAAAGACAAACATAGACAACAATAGGAACTCGGGACAGCCGGACTTAGTACCGGCACTAGTAAAAGCCAGCGGTAGGGTTGAACCGGTTTATGGGTACCTTGTTCCTTGATATTTTCCTTGGTATTTTCGTGATTTTCAAACATACCTTTTAAGTTTTAATTTGTAGCTTTATTTGATCCTCTGCTTTTGGTAGGTCATTTAAAATAGCCGTTTTGAATTCATTGCCTTTCTTTTAAAACTTTTTCGTAATTCGCTCGTGAATCGTAAATCTTTCAGTATAAAATCAATATACATGTATAGCAAAAAACATTCACATCCACAAGATCGGAAAGGAGTGCATTCTGATCGATAGATTCTATTTTTTGTGATTTTATGCAACAATTCGTAAAGTTCCTCTGAACTTAGTGTCTCGAATGATCAATTTAGTATACCACCAGGGCTAAATTAACTTCACGGATGTTTGTTCCTTCTAAAGTGTAACCACTTTCCAATTATCATTTGTCTTTTGCACGTATGTTCATTAATGAAGTAGATCTGAATATTGTGTCAAAATGTCGTTGATACTGAATATAAATTGAGAGAGTTATTTAGGTCCATAAAAACTGTAACCCTACCGCAGTTAAGTCAGGAATATGTTGGTCATTGGCTTGTCCTTGTCTTATAAAATTTTAGTTTCTTGATATTCGGGTTATTGGATGTGGTTTGTTTCCAATGATTAATTCAAGTTTTTACTTTTTTGGAGGGCCATTTAGGGCTTGCTATATGGTGTGAGGTTCCTTACTGTGTTGAAGACCGTACGGTGACCACTAGATGTTTTGTTTTGGGTCGTTTCAACCTGGAGATGGGATGTTGTCTCCTTGACATTTACCCCATTTCCTTTCTTTTTCATATTTAACATTTGGGTTGACCAAATGTTTCAACAACGGCGCTGGCATCTATGGTCGTTGTGAAATTTGTTGCAAGCGATACAAATATCTGTTAGTTAACAATATCTCTCGTTGATATCATTTGATGATCGACTTTGAACACTCCAAAAAGCTACAATCGCGCCATGATCATTATTTTTTGTTTGAAGAAAAACGAACAAATCATTGAATTGGAAAGTGAAATCGGCATTAATAACGTTGCAATTTACTCGTTAACATCATTGGGTTTATGGTCTTCCAAACGTTTAGATTTTATCTGCATTGACGAGACACAAGTTGTCGAAATGCCCATATGCAGAAAATAAATTCACAGTTATTTCTGTATTTAGTTACAGCAACATTCGAAACACCTGCGCGTTTCATAAATCGACCTAAGCAAACAATGTACACTATCTCGGTGTTATCTGTCAATCATGGTACGTCAATCATATGCAATTTATATTCATCTATCGAATAAAGGGCGTTTATCTGTACGTCAATCAATTCTCTGTAAAAAGATACATATTTCATTTATATAAAAAATATGACTATTTCATTGTTGAGTTATTTAGATTTCTTTCATGTAATTCTTACAAAATAAAACGACATTATTAATGCGATGATGGTAGCCGTTACCAAAAGGAAGAAATATGTTTTACAAAGATTTGATTTAGTAATTTTGAATGTCTCTAGACAGTTTTCATTGGGATTTCAAAACGATTTATTCTTATTCGAAATCCTTTCCCCAAATCCTGACAATTATTCCCCATTTTTCCCGTTTCAAGGGCAGGGAAATATTTTATAAAGACTTTTGTTAATGAGGCCGTTTTTCCTGTTCATGGGCTAAATTTTCAGTGGTTCCCGTTCTACATATGTTCCCGTCTTAGCATCAACTTTTTTTATCCCGACCCGGTTTTCGGGATTCTTAATAAGGGCAATTCCACTTCCCGCTCATCTCCATTGAGACCCACTTAACACAGCAATGCATGATTATACATTCTGGTTATACTCTTTTTCGAGCTTCCGATTGCGGTATATCGTGGCAAACATTTTCTACTGCATATAAAGTAATATCGTGGCAAACATTTTCTACTGCATATAGAGTATCATCGTGGCAAACATTTCTATTGCATATAAAGTTTTATCGTGACACATTTCTACTGCATGTAGTCATATCGTGGCAAACATTCCTACTGCATATAAAGTATTATCGTGGCAAACATTTTCTACTGCATATAAAGTATTATCATGGCAAACATTTCTACTGCATATAAAGTATTATCGTTGCACATATTTCAACTGCTTATAAAGTAATATCGTGGCGTAACAAATATTTTCTACTGCATAAAAATTAATATTGTGGCAAACATTTCTACTGCATATAAAGTATTATCGTGGCAAACATTTCTACTGCATATAAAGTATTATCGTGGCACACAGTTCTACTGCATATAAAGTAATATCGTGGCAAACATTTTCAAAGCATATAAAGTATGCAAGTTTGTATACATCAACCGAACATTTTATGCAGATGTAGATACTGCATGCACCATGGGAATTTCTTCTTGCAGTATTGCAGTACGATCATTCATTTTGAAGGTTTTGTTGCACTGCACGTCGCAGATATGTATACATTTGTACTAGTATATTGCTTGTGTTTTGACTCCCACATTCTAACTTAAGTGATTATTCGCTCGAAATTGAAAAAAAATCGTTATTATAGAACTCCAACAAGAGAATATGCAATATAATTGAAGACGAAAAACATTTTCTATTGTTTTGTAAGAGAAACAATACTTTAAGACAAATATTTTATGAAAATATAAAAGACGATGATCCAAGTAAAAAGGGATCAAAAGGATGAGCACAGCAAAGTGTTGTTATAAGTTGCCACATCTGTTGATCAAGCTTTCGTAAATGGAGGGTTCCAACGAAGTTCAAGAAAAGAAGGGTTCCAGTCGAGTTTTTTGTCCATTTTTGTCAATGTTTTCCTTCTTTTCTATACAAAAAAAAAAAAAAAAAAAATGGGGTTCCAACTTTTGGATCCTGCTGTACCAAAGGATCAATAATAAAACTGAATGAAACAAAAATTGTACCCTTATTTTTATTTATTTATTTATTATGGTTTTTGTATCTGTACCCATGTTAACATTTTCATTTTAAGATTCAAGATTTTATTTAACTTATGTCAGTGTACACTGTAACAAGAGGTAAATACAGACATATACAATATATAAAATGGCAAACAACACACTGTGGATAATTACACATAAATACACAATTTCATAAATTTTAGTTCAAGAAAGTTAGCAAACAAACACCTTCTTTGGTATTAACATTGATTTTTTGATAGGGTCTTTGCATTTTAACTAAACACATTCTAAATTTCTAAAATCAGTATTGCATGAACACGGGTTATGTATTCCGGTATATACATGAAATCATTATGCTAAACTCCTCACAAGAAGGGATCTTGATGGAAGCTGTATACTGAGGGTACATAACTTAATTTGTCAGTTGGTAATGGGTCTGGAGCTGGCATGTCAGTTAACTGCTAGTTGTCTCTTGTAATTTCATGTTTATGTCCGTATATTTAGTTCTTTCAGTTTCATTTTTCACAGTTGACTCAGTCCTGTTGCCAACTGAATTTTACTGTTGTTACGGTCATTTTTTTATTTATCACATTGGCTATAGGGGGAAGGTTTGGGCCCAATAAAACAAGTTTAACCCCATCTCAGCAGGTTTGCGCCTGTCCTAAGTCAGGGAATTTATTAAGCCTTTGTGTGACTTTTTGTTTATGTATTCTGGTATATGCATGAAATCATTATGCTAAACTCCTCACGGGAAGGGATCTTGGTGGAAGCTGTATACTGAGGGTACATAATTTTATTTGTCATTTGGTAATGGGTCTGGAGCTGGCATGTCAGTTAATTGCTAGTAGTCTTTTATGATTTCATGTTTATGTCCGTATATTTAGTTCTTTCAGTTTAATTTTTCACAATTGACTCAGTCCTGTTTGTTAACTGAATATTTCTGTAGTTACTTTTTTTTTGTATCACATTGGCTAGGGGGAAGGTTTGGGCCCAATAAAACTAGTTTAACCCCGCTGCAGCAGGTTTGCGCCTGTCCTAAGTCAGGAAATTTATTAAGCCTTTGTGTGTCTTGTCTGTTTTCTAGTTAGTTCTATTTATGTCTATCGGAGATGCTTATTTCGCTGAACTTGATTACTCTTTTATTTAGGGGCCAACTCCGACCTACCGTTGGGTGTGGGGTTTCCTCACCGTTCATTGAAGATCTTATGGTGGCTTTGAGTTGTTATTGCTCCCCTTAGGGTCGTTGTCTCTTTGACACATTCCCCGTTTCCCTTCTTTTTCTTACAGATAAACATAATTTTAATACTTATTCGTCAATCATAAATTATTAAATACACCAGGTCAAATCACATCTCGGTAATATTTAAAGATAAAATTAATGAGCTAAAAATAACATTTATATCGAGAAGACCGAATTCACTGTCGGCCAAGTGCGAATCTTAAATCAGCGATCTTATATCACCGTCAACCATTGAATCGTGGGAATAACCCGATTGTTTATGTTTTGAGACAAGAATAAAATCACATTAGAGGTAAGTTCTAATTTTTGATTATCATATTTGAAGTTCAGGTAGTCTAAAAAGGCAAAATATGACGTCTATTTACTTTTTTATCATTATGACAGTCTATGTTTATCGAATAACTGAAGGTAGCGACTCATTAGTGCAGTCTACAATATTTATACATTTTAAATAAAAAGTTTAATTCAACAAATTACGTTGTTTTTTAATCAGTATATAAACTAATTCAAAAAAGACCCTTCTAAACAGCATTTAGTGGATAAATTTAACAATACATATAGATATTTGGACGATATTTTGGCTTAAATAATCCTGAATTTTCTAAATTTACAGATGAAATTTATCCTGCAGAACTTACTTTAAATAAATTCAATAGCAGCAGTGATTATACTCCTTTTCTTGATCTTGATATATCAATAAATCAAGGAAAGTTAAACACTAAGGTTTATGATAAAAGGGATGATTTCTCATTCCCTATAGTCAATTTCCCCCATCTCGACAGCGATGTTCCGTTAGCCCCTTCTTACGGGGTCTACATTTCACAACTTGTTCGATATGCATGAGTATGTAGTAATGTTTCTGACTTCAACGACCGAAATCTTTGTCTCACTGAAAAGCTCCTCTATCAAGGGTTTAGATATCATAAATTGATAAAAACATTCTCTAAATTTTATTATAGATACATTGACTTATTAAGAAAATTTGGTTCTACATGCAGGGCTCTTATACATCAGGGCATTTCACATCCAAACGTCTATGGCAATATCATTTACAAAGCGCATAAATTCAAAAATTGTCCTTTCAAACTTATTAATCCGTTGAACAAACTTATTCATAAAGGATATAAATACAGCATTGTTGTTAAGTCTTTACTTCTGGTTTTTGTTGGCAAAAATATTGATTATCTCCTAAATGCTTTACACCATAACTAAATTTAAAAAATTTTTCATATTGGCAGTATTTGGCACTGCACAATATCATGTTCTTCTTTCATAATTGATGATTTGTTATACCAAATCTATTTAGTATATTTCAATTGAAATTTCATATGTTAGAAGGCTTGATATCTCAGTCAACGGAAATTATGTCCTTAGCTAGCTGTCAGTAACTGCGAGCATTTGTCCGGACAGTACCTGTGTGTATTGTCTTCATGTTTTATGTACTTCATTGTAAGGGTACTCGTCTTGATAAGTTGGACTTTTTTCTAGTTTGATTTTTACTGTGAGTCTTTTTGTGTATTTATTTTTAACCATTCACCACACATAGGGGGAGGGTTTGGATCCAAGAAAACGAGTTTAACCCCCACCGCAATTTTTGCGCCTGTCCCATGTCAGTTTTAGTTTCTTGATATTTGGGTTATTGGATGTGGTTTGTTTCCATTGATTTATTCACTATTTTACCTTTTCGGGGCCATTTAGGGCTTACTATATGGTGTGAGGTTCCTCACTGTGTTGAAGACCATATGGTGACCCCTAGATGTTTTGTTTTTGGTCGTTTTAACCTGGATATGGGATGTTGTCTCCTTGACATTTACCCCATTTCCTTTCTTTCTCATATAATAAAGAATAGAATTACATGTCTACGTCATGTCTTCAGCAGCTATTGGAATTAATTTTTAGTGTTATTTGTTCTCTGTCTGATTATTGGTATTGCAATGTTTCATTTTAAGCTAATCGGTTAACAAATGATTTCTCAAAATGCACAACTTGCACTTGAAATAGCAGCAATTGAAAGACTCTGCGTTGAAATGAAAGGCAGCTATCGTTTGATTATTTCTGTATATATGAAATAAGCGTTTATTGTAGATTAACAATGAAGGGATATGGAGTAAATGCAAATGAGACAAAATCTCTACAAATACATGGTAAAACACAGCAATTGAACAACGCTTTTATTGTCACTCTTTATGGTATTCATCTTTCATACATGTGTGTGTATTTAAATTTTAGATCTTATAAATGATTAAATTAGCTGCATTGAATTACAGAAAAACTAAATCAATTTATATAATAAATATTATTTCTTTTCTTTCAGTGGAATGAATTCAAATGGAACATTTAAATGTTCAATAAATGTTCAAATTGCCAGTACTACAGCATTAGCTTTGAAGACACCAAAATTCACGCAGAAACACAATCCGGAAGTTGAAATAACGATAAGGATTTTCATTTTGTTGCGTTTTTCTGAAAAAAAATACGTTGAACTTAGTCATTTTTGCAATTTGTCATGGAGGGTACATATTTAGCCTGCGCAATTTCTCCTACAGTTTTGATGTTAGGAAGTTTTCATTTTGCAGGTCACAGGAAGCGCAGCTTCCATATATTTTGGAAACTGCAATTTTGTTCCCAATACTATGAGTTGAAAAAATCCCTACGTGGAGAGTTATCGTTCTTGGAAATATACGCAAATGGACACATCAATCTTTCAGAGAAAATTTCTAAAATATGTGTAAAAAATAAAGCATATGAATACGTTGCTTGATGGCCGTTCAAACATGTTGATGGTTAAATCGAAATGAAGAAAACAGAATCGAAACAATTTTACTGGGGAAATCTGATACGAAACTAAAGACATATAAAACCATTCGGAATTCCACTGCATCGAAAAGGGTCATGATAATAACGGAGAAATAACGAATGAATATATTCAACCATGACAACGATAAAGCGGGTCAATATCGTAACGCAAGAATTTTGAGTATATTTGTTTATACACTAAATCCACTGTCGTGTACCCGATGAGGATCGGTCATTTCAAGATGGCGAACTCGACAGAGAAAAACAGGTAGGTCTATTCTATATGAACAATATCACCTAATCCTTTTAAGATTTTACCTCATGCATGGTTTTAAGACAACAAATGCACATCAAATAACATCAAACTTACCCATTTGCACTTTCTACATATGTAGGAAAACAGTATTTTACCAATAGCATGTAAAGAAAGACACCGGACAATGATTGACATGAAAACTGTGTTATTTTGTATTTTCCTTATTAATATCAAGCATTTTTATAAAAAGGCACAAACCCTTATGATATGGATTGATCGACATAACGATTGCAATGAATAAAAATGGATAGAAACTGAAAAATCAGCAACGAAAACTTTGTTTATGTTAAGGATCGGACACTTCATTTTCCGATCTATTTAGCTCAGGAGTGGACTCGATTCTTGACGGTATATTGGTTAGGAGCGGTCATTAAAATGATAGGGATCGGTCATCGAAATTGGTAGTTTTGGTATAGCGAATAGATAACTAGATGAACCCACCATACAACAATATAAAATTCTTCTACATGTATATAAGAAAAAAAAATCAAGTAATTATCGGCAAGGACTTATAATGAGAAGGATAAGCATCTCGTAATAAATTGGAAAAATATCGCGGGATATGAGATTTTGTCAATTTTGGGACGTTATCCTTAAAGCATTTAAACAATATAAATATATGATGGTCACAAAAATTGATCTAGCATTGCAGTAGATGTCACTCTTTACGAAAATACTATTTTTGTGAAATTCTGTGAACTACTTTAAAAACTGTGGTGCACTTTTTACCGATGTAAACCGGAAGTGACAAAAAATCAATGAAAAATGTCTTGATTACAAATTCCAATCATGTGTATTGAAGAAAGTGCTTGCTATAATGAAACAAAATTTACTCTAACAACGTAAAAATATATCAGCTTTCAAAAAAACATCATTTTAATTTAAATCCACACAGAAATTTTTCAGTAGTTAGCTACAAAGTGAAAGCATATCAAACGCCCCAACACAGATTTTAAAATGCCAAATGGATCGTGTGCGAGTTGTGTATCCTTCTCATTATACGTCCTTGTTATAGGTAAACAGCTGTATGGTTACCATTAATGGTAAATGAAAGGATATGAAGTAAATGCACAAGAGCCAAAGTCTCTACAAATACATGGCAAAAACAAGCAAAGAAACAACGCTTTTACAGTATTGTTAACAATTGCTCCCCGTAATACGGTTTAAGTCGTAATTTATCGAGTACTGATTTAAACCGTGTCCAAATTTCACTCAAAGGATAGTTATATTGTTGTTTAATACTTGTAATTTTATTGAATTTATCTTCTTACATTGTTTCTTTAAATATCGCTTGTATTGTGTAATTTTAACCCCTGCTTTAGCGCGGCTATATATATGGTTTGTCCGTCCGCCATAGGGTCTTACTATGTGGCGAAATTCCTCCTAAACCACTTGGTGAAATTAATTGAAACTTTCACAGAATGTTCAGTTTGTCGCACCCGCGACGAAAGGCACGGAAAGCCAGTTATATATGCGTACAAAGTATGCGGGCGGCGACGGCGTAAACTTTCATGGTAAGGTTTTGTGATTAGGTTATTTTCTCAGTAAGTAGAAGTGGTTTAGTATTCCTTGGGTTGAGACTATCGAGATTCAGAGACGTGTTATCAATACTTTAATACTGGTTTTTGATCACAATATTCACTTCAGTAATAAATTCGTCTACCACCACTCTTTCGTTTTCATCAAGGGATTCACTCGGTATTATTTGGAAGTCTTTCGTTTGAAATCCAATCTTTCCACTTGTTGAACTCAATTCTAACACCTTTATTTTAAGTTTTTAAAAATCTTTATGAGAGTCACAGCAGTGGTCAACTATTGTTTGGAGTATGACACATGAGCGTTACAGTAGTAGCATTTAAATCTACAAAGTCCTATAAAATGCAAGTCGTTAGAAAATGTAATCCAAATTACAAAATGTATCACATTCATCAGATCGAAATAAATAAACGTTTTGTAATATAAAAAAAATCAAAACTGTTGCCAAACATTATAAACAGACACGAAACATTTGAAACTATTGAAGCTGAATCTCAATAAAAAAAAAAACTAGTAGTGATGAAAGGTTCACGCTCACTCCCTTCAGAGATTTGTCCAGTGCACAGGTTACAGGGCCAAACAATCGATCATTGTAGTATAGTTAGTAACGTACATGCTGTGCCTAACTTAGCTGCGGAACCGTAGCTCTATAGGTCCTTTTATATTTTTCTGATTTGGCGGACAGCAACTTTTAAAAAATCAGCACAAGGACTATAAGAGCTATGGTCCCGCAGCCATGCCTAACCTATGCTAACATGAAGCCTTTGTACCATTTTTTCTTTTTTGGGGGACCGATCCCTATCCAATTAAAGACCGCTCCTAACCCATATAACACCAAGAATCGAGTCCACTCCTGAGCTAAATAGATCGGAAAATGAAGTGTCCGATCCTTAACGTAAACAAAGTTTTCGTTGCTGATTTTTCAGTTTCTATCCATTTTTATTCATTGCAATCGTTATGTCGATCAATCCATATCTTAAGGGTTTGTGCCTTTTTATAAAAATGCTTGGTATTAATAAGGAAAATACAAAATAACACAGTTTTCATGTCAATCATTGTCCGGTGTCTTTCTTTACATGTTATTGGTAAAATACTGTTTCACTACATTTGTAGAAAGTGCAAATGGGTAAGTTTGATGTTATTTGATGTGCATTTGTTGTCTTAAAACCATGCATGAGGTAAAATCTTAAAAGGATTAGGTGATATTGTTCATATAGAATAGACTTACCTGTTTTTCTCTGTCGAGTTCGCCATCTTGAAATGACCGATCCTCATCGGGTACACGACAGTGAAATCACAACGTATACACAGTCATGCAGTATAGACAAGACACCATGGAAGGTTTTGTCAGCAAAATAAATGTAACTATGTAGTAACTTCGCGGCGGTTGTTTTCACTGCTTAAATAAAGATTGCATGATCAATTGACATTGCGACGACAAGTTGCTATTGTAGACGAGCATCCATTGCTCATAGCATACGTTCAGGACTGGCATTTATTCATCGATCTATTTACAGGGAATCCAATCACAATATGAAGTCTTACCTTGATGCAGAGCGTTGACAATGCTCACCCCTTTGTCCCAAATTTTGACTCCTGCTTGGGGACTGCATCTTGTTATATACTGTCGTATATCTGACAAAAAACTTTCAAAATAAAATGGCATCATGCTTTTCAATAACATAATGCTAAAATGATTGAGAAAATTCGTCAAAACAACAAGCGTCTGCTACCCCGGAAATATACTTCCAGGATCGATAACTGCAATAATCAAAGAGCTTGAAGTATTGTGACTGGGAGTTGCGTCAGGATGTAGCATAGCCTGATAAAATCTGTTGGAGTCATATATAAATATATGAAAATATGAACAAATTGTCATGACAACAAAATGATTTTTCAGTGGAACTTGATCTTCATTCCATTATAAAAAGACCTATTTTTTAATGATTATATGATCATTTTTTTTATTTTCAATTTTATTTTATTGATATAAAATATTTGAAATTGAATCAATAAATAAAATACCAATAAATATTTTTGTTATTAGTGGCAGGAATGTCAGGGCAAGTACATAATTTAAGGTCTAAAATTTGAAAATTGGAAGCAATGTAGAAATATGTGTTATTCTCTGCATATAGTCAATTAGAAGCTATCAACTAATAATACAGGGAAGAGTGAGGACGGGTATTGTTACACCGTCTAAATCATGGACAAAAACAAAAAGATCGACGTGCATTTAGGTACAAACTAACAAATAAAATGGGTAACCTTAGGCATCCTACCCCATGTTCAGTGTATCTGGAAATTAGTGTCAAGGAATTAAGGCAGTATTATAAGAGCGGCGATAGCAAAAAAAATGCATAAAATAAAATATAAAAAATGAA
>MJUU01046860.1:15160-32559 GCA_002080025.1 Modiolus philippinarum | reverse complement strand
AAAACAAAAAGAACAAAAAAAAAAAAACAAAAAGAAAAAACAACATTCACAATTTTTAAATCATCTTTGAAGAATAATATTTCTTCATTTCTAGTATTTTTTTCTAAATTATGTATTCTTATTAATACATAAACAATTACATCTTTTCTTATCCACAAATTTTATTCTGCTGCAAAGTGAGTAGTGTTCACTGTAATTTGCATGAGTTGTCACTTGGAAACAATGATGTCAGAGCATTCTGAATAATCATCAGATTTTTTATCCAACAGAAAAGCAAGAAAAAGTTCGGGAAAAATATTCATACTGCCAGTCAATAGTCTGAGAAACTATTGACCGGTAAATAGTTTCAAAATTTGAAAGGTGAAAAATAGTAATTTTATTTTAGAAATTTCAGTAGTAATGTTCATACACTGAGGTATAATAATAATCATTATTTGATGTTAACCTTTGAACACTACATAGTTCAAATGCAAGCCTAAATTTGACTGCAGTCTGGTCCGTTAATACCGCGGTTTGTCTGTTATAAATCGCCGTGGTGAATGGCACACAGGCACTTGTTTCGAAAAAAAATACCCTGGAGGGTATTTTTTGTCTGAAATTAGTGCCTGTGGAATGGCACCGCGGCTGATAAAGTCTTCAAAAAGGGGTTCCGATGGAGTTCCGTAAAAAGGGGTTCAATTCAATTTTTTCTCCAGTTTTTATCGAGTGTGCCTAAAGTTTTGCAGAAAAAATCAAGGGGTTTTTCCCGGAACACCTCTGTTTGATCCGTTATACAACCGAATTGCTCTACTCTCAAAACACTGAAATGGGGGGTTCTGAAATTGTACACCCCCTCCAGAAAAGATAACAACTGCACTATAAAGAACCACTGCACCTCAACCCCCCNCCCCCCCCCCCCCCCCCCCCCCAACCCTAACAAAAAATGAAAATGTTGGACATCATAGTTATATCATTTTTTCCTTTGTCTGTGTCTGTTTATAACAATTGCTTTTTTCTGGCATATAGTTGAATTCATTTTACAAAATTATTGTCCACTTGACTAGACTGGGGTCATGCTGCCATTTTCCATGGTAGAGTGTCATGCTGCCATTTTCCATGGTAGAGTGAATAAATACTTTATGAGCATCCTGGTGTTGTCTATGTAACAAAACGTTTTCAAATTGCATTTTTATCGTGAATTCTCGGTGTCACATGACGAGACTTACAGACCCTATTCCGTGTAAGTGCTTATTATGACTTCGGGAACTATTTCATTGTGGAATAAATAAAACGTTACAATTACGTCCGTGGAGCGTAACCAAAGTCAATTTGGTCTGTGGCTCATGGTGGCAGACATTATACAAAAACAGTAATGGTGCGTTACATGATGCCCCATCACGTTTCAAAAAATTTCGAAGTTTCAAGGGGCACAACTCCAGAACCCCTAAGACCTATGAGTCCAAAATTAAAATTGACCTGGGTTTTGTAGTAAATAATTTTCATACCAAGTTTGAAGAATGTCTGTTGTTTCTTTCAAAAGATATCAGTCAGAAACCCAAAAATTCACACAATTTCAAAGTTTCAAAAGACATAACTCCAGAACCCCCTTGGACCTCTGAACCCAAAATCACACTTGACCTGAGGTTTGTGGTAAACAACTTACATACTAAGTTTGAAGACAGTATGTTATTTCGGTTGAAAATTATCAGTCAGAAACCCTAAAATTCACAAAATTTCAAAGTTTCAAGGGACATAACTCTAGAACCCCTTGGACCTCTGAACCCGAAATCGAATTTCGCCTGAGTTTTGTGGTAAACAACTTTCATTCCAAGTTTGAAGACAGTATGTTATTTCGTTTACAAATAATCAGTCGGAAACCAACGGGGGACGGACGGACGGATTGACGGACACGCAGACGGACGGACAGACGGACGACGGACACACGACTGAGGGTGTCACATAATACCTCGCCACTACGTGTGACGGGGTGTAAAAAATCCTTTGAAAATCTGGAAACATTTGAGAAAAAATTAGATTGACGGACGGACGAACGCACGAACGCGCGGAACGATAGCCAAAGAGTACATTTCGGTATCGGCGGAAAAGGACTAATAGAATCCATTTGTGATATATTATGTCTTGTACATTTACCAAATAGCTGTTCTATGACAGTATGTGACAGAGCAGTTGCAGATCTAGACTTTCTGTTAAGGGGTCCAATGATTTTGCATGGGGGGGGGGGAGTGGGCGGTAACACAATTAAAAAAAACATAGGTTTTTAAATATTTTACAAACCTAGGGGAAGGATATATAATAATGAATGCATTATATGATGTTATTCGGGAATCTTCACAGGGGATACGGGTTCATATTCCTATGTTTTTTATCCCCTCAGTCGTCAGGCGAAGGGGGTATAGGGCACAGACAGGGAATATAAACCCGTTCCCCCTGTGAAGCCCGAATAACAATTATATTCTGCTTGAAGTGCTACAATTTTTGCTTAAAAGCGTTTAGAATTTGTAAAATTTTGCTACCTCGGCGATGCGGTCTCGTATTCCCTGTCCAGCTAGCCAATCAAATTGCAGGATGCACCTGGATATTTTCCTTCAGCAACATATAAGACTATATTTCTTAAGTGACATAAAATCTGAATTCGGAACACTACAGGTAATCAAAAAAACGTCTTTAAATATACAGGAAAAGAAAAATTAAGCTTTTACATTTCTTTAAAATACAACCATTTTAACTTTTAACCAGTGAAATTCAAGTTTACAGAGTGTAAAGTATGTAACTGAACATCCAGGATATATCGTGCCGTATTCCCCGTCTGAAACCAGAATACACCGGCGGATTCATTTTTCAAAAAGGGGATAAAATGTGGTTCCAGATAAAGGGGTTCCAATGAACTTTGTTTCACCTTTTTGGGCAATTTTGCCTTAATTCGGCACGAAATTAAAAAAGGGATATCTAGAAAAAGGGGTTCAAATCCCCGGAACACCCCTAAGGGTTAGAATGCATGTATTTAATAGTACTTTTCTCTCATGTAAACAATATTTTACGAAAGGATATAGAGTAAATGAACATGAGACCATAACACATATGTTAACCCCAACTGCAATGATTTTAATGAGCTGTATGGCCATTTCGGAAATTTATTCCTCATCAGCAGCACTAGAACCCAAATAAAGGAAATCCAAAATTTCAAAAAAGTGTTTAAAATGCATAAAACCAAACGAAATCCGAATAATGTACATGTATGCGCTCACTACCTGTTTTTCATATATTAATTCAGCATTTTTTCAATATTGAATTTTCTAGATTTTGTCTCATTTGTCATAATAATTTGACAGAAGATGTGTTTCCCTTATTGTGACAAACTAATATGTTCCCAAACTTATACTGTGAAAAGTATGAAAAGGATACTTGAGAAGGGAAAAATAAGTAGTTTGATTGATTATAATTGGCGTAAGTTTGTTTTGTAAAGATCTCCAGATACATATTTGGCATTAATAATTGTGTCGTTGACTTCAGTAATTGATACCAACACGTTAAATCTCTACTTTGTTGGCAGGAATAATTTTTTGATATATATTAGATGTGTTGTGGAAAAAGATTGATTATGTGGAGATGTATTCCGTAATTGATAAATTTTTGCTTTATGGAGAATTTCTACATCTAAAACTAAGCCCTTATAACATTAAAAATTACCTTGTGCGTTACTTCAAATAGCTCTGCACGATTTTTCGTTGTTGTTATAACCAGTTGAAAAACGAAAGCGAGATAGATTCGATTGGTATCTAAATACCCGGGATGTTTAGTTCACAAGTACTAAAATTATTTTGAATGATAATAGGTGTCGTTTATATTATTCTAATACAAAAAAAATACGAAAAATATGAAATAATAACAATTTTCGTCTATACTTTCACCAATTACCACGAATAAATAATGCCCTAGCTAGTGATATTTTTTTTACTCGATTCGCACTTGGCTTATAGTGGAATTATGATGAGTGTGTTCTACTTTTATGCTACACAATTTTGAACGGAACGGATAATACATTCCTTTTTCAAAGTGCAATAAGGAGATTTACGTATGGTTAGTTATTAGACATATAAAAAACATGGATATGTTCCTAACCATACACGTATTTGGACAGTACGCGTAAGGTTCCGACCATACGAGTATTTTTTTCAAAATACCCATATGGTCGGACCGTACCCGTACTGGCTATTTCAAAGTCTTGCGTGTTCTTGGATAGTATATCAATAAATTAATGTACCGTATAAAATATTATTTAATGAATTAAGCTCTCATGTTTAGAAACAAATACGATTTTCTAAAAATCGTAATTTTAAAAATAATAAAAGAAAAAAAAATAGGAGTGTTCTGTACGGTAATTATGTTTTGGAGATGCCTTTATTATATTGAACGTTATTTGACATAAATAAAAAAAAAGTGTTTCGTAAAAAAATAAATTGAATGCTAAATTAAATAAAATATATTAACTTCTTGTCTGAAAATCCGGAGAAAAAAAAATCACTGAATCATTAAATCTAACATCTAAGGAACAGCAACATATTCCCCAATTACCAAAAAGGGTGCAAATCTCCAACCAGAGGCTCCCAGGAGCCTGTATCGCTCACCTGGGTTTCAGTTGCCACAATCAAGGTAACATTGTAAGTTATACAGTTTATCTTCAGTTTCTCAAACTTTCGTAGCTCAAACACCTCCTATATCTTTAACTGTTTTTTTAAGTCTGATCATGTTTTACTATATTTCTTTATTGGGCTTTTTTGACAAAAAAGTTCTTGCTAGGGACCACTTTCGACACCAGTTTTGAAGTTGAGATGTCATTTTGTTATTGGCATTCAACAAACATTTTTCAACATCGGTTTTGAAGTCGCAACATCTATATCTACTTGGAAATCAAATTTCATTTAAATCGGACAATGTAGAATTTTCCAGCCTTTTTTGGCGGCCATTTTAAAAATGGCGGTCAACGAACAATTTTTAACATCAGTTTTGAAATTATGACATCAAAACCGATTTGGAAACCAAATGTCATTGAAATCGGACAATGTTGAATTTTCCCGCCTTTTTTGGCAGCCATTTTGAAAATGGCAGTCAACGAACAATTTTCAACACCAGTTTTGAAGTTGCAAAATCAATATCTACTTGGAAATCAAATTTCATTGAAATCGGACAATGTAGAATTTTCCCGCCTTTTTTTGGTGGCCATTTTAAAAATGGCGGTCAACGAACAATTTCTAACATCAGTTTTGAAGTTATGACATCAAGACCGATTAGGAAACCAAATGGCATTGAAATCGGACAATGTTGCATTTTCCCGCCTTTTTGGGGGCCATTTTGAAAACGGCAGTCAACAAACAATTTTCAACACCGGTTTTGAAGTCGCAACATCAATATCTATTATGAAACCAAATTTCATTGAAATCGGACAATGTTGAATTTTCCCGCCTTTTTTGGCGGCCAATTGGAAAATGGATGTCAACAAACAATTTTAACAGCGGTTTTGAAGTCGCAACATCAATATCTATTTGGAAACCAAATTTCTTTGAAATCGGACAATATTGAATTTTCCCGCTTTTTTTGGCGGCCATTTTGAAAATGACGGTCAACAAACAATTTTCAACACCAGCTTTGAAGTCGCAACATCAATATCTATTTGGAAACAAAATTTCATTGAAATCGGACAATGTTGAATTTTCCCCCCTTTTTAGGCGGCCATTTTGAAAATAGCAGTCAAGGAACAATTTTAAACGTTGGCGGAAGGGGCACCTGACACCATTCTGAAAAGGACCCACCTGGTGACCATTATAACAAAGTTTGGTTCCAACTGAGTGAGTAGTTTCAGAAAAAAAAAATCAACGGAATTCCCATAGGGTTCTATGTTAAACTTTGATCGGCTGTGGCGGCCATCTTGGTCAGAGGTCGGTAATGCCGGACACAATTTTGGAAGGAGACCACCACAGCACCATTTTAGCAAAGTTTGGTTACAATCCAAATGATAGTTTCAGAGGAGAAGATTTTCAAAATTCATCCCCCTTTTTTCTATTTTTAGCCTGGCGGCCATCTTGGTTTGAGGGCGGGGTCATCGGACACAATTTTGGAAGAGGACCATCAAAGAAACATTCCACCAAAGTTTCATCAAAATTGGCTGAGTGGTTTCAGAGGAGAAGATTTTTTTGTAAATGTGGACGGACGACGGACGACGGACGGACGACGGACGACAGACGACGGACGCAAAGTGATGAGAAAAGCTCACATGGCCTTTTAGGCCAGGTGAGCTAAAAAGGAATACCCCCTATTTACGAACAAAACTTCTCAATGTAAAAATGAAATTGATGTATCACCTTTAATATTTGTGTTAAAGTGTGAAAATATATATATAAATATTCTGACTGCTTCTATAATTTCATTTCAGTTATATTAGTAATTAATCATTTTTACCTATTTCAGTGGTAGTAAGTGCTATCACTTTTGACTGTAACTTCCTTCTTTGCTCGGATAAGGAGTAAATCTTCTTTGTACTCATACGGTCTAATAATACGTGTTTGGTCCAGATCGAAGCAGACCGTAATTAAACATATACTTATACGGTCTAACCGTACGCGTATTGTCGGACCATATGAGTATACGCATACGGTCCGGACCGTACACGTACGGTCCAAATACGCGTATGGTCTGGAACAGATATATTTCTTCGGAGAAGTTAACTTTTAAGATTTGCATATATATATAGACAATGTGATATGTGAGGTACATGTCAAACAAGATGTTTTTTGCAGAAATAAACGGAAACAGGCAAACGTATTACGGCGTTTTTTCTAAAATGATTTTATGTATCTTTCTATGTCCATTGTGCATATGTCGCAAGTGCACACTGTACAAGTTTTTGTTTTGTCTCGTTGTGTTTTTAATTTATTTGTTTGTTTTTGTTTTTTTTTGTAAAACTCCAGATGTTTGCGCAACATACAACACGGACTTACATATTTTCTTTCCTTAAACCTGAATCCCGGGACCGCCATAATTTTGGATCATCTTCGTTCTTAATGTTTATTTAACAACAACAAAAAACAACAACAAAAAACAAAAACAATAAAAAAACACCAAAAACAAATAATCAAATTTACTAAAAATAAAAGAACCAAAAAATAACAAAACAATATAGCCGTTTCAGAGACATTTAAACAAGTCTCCGGCCGTTTGAAGTATACCCGACGATGAGAGACTTATCTTAAGATCCTAAATGATTGGGTGTGTTCCCATTTCGCCTTACCTGTGAATTTCAGGTACAAAAGGTAAAAAAAGTACTAAGGCGAAATGGGAATTTACAATTTGTGAATTGTAAAAACATAATTATTAATTATGGCTTGTCATGATTACTGAATAAACATCATTAAGAATACATGTATTTTTTCTTTAACTTTTTGTATATTTTCAAAGATTTTGTTACATTTATCTTGCATATTTTGTGCATAAAATCTAAAAAAGTATATTTATTTCCCAAAAATGACTGAAATTAAAATCATAACTAAATTATAGTCAATTTTTTAAAAAAAAGGTGTAGTTTTTAATTGATTTTTGTTCTTAAACAAGAAAATCTACTATCATTTAAAATTAATTGTAAATATTCTAAAAATTGATTATAAAGTATTTCATATTATTCCATTTCAAAAATTTTAAAATATCATTAGAATAATTAATAAGGACAATTCATTAATTACATGTTAAAAAATGGATAACAGGAAACACCTACAATGGCTGAAAATTATAATTACATGCAACAATTTGCAAGGGAACTACGCAAGAAAAACATGTATAAGACAAAAGACAAACGTAGACAACGATAGGAACTCGGGACTGCCTGACTTCGTACCGGCACTAGCAAAAGCCAGCGGTAGGGTTGTACATGATTTCAGCTTATGATTTCACAGCTTGCTTAAAGCTTCTGTTCTGAATAAGCGGACTTTTTTTAATTAGCCAAAGCAGCTTGTACCAAACTCACTGACTACGTTACAGAGATATGGATAGAAGGACGATTCCCACTACCAACTTCAAACCACCACCAGACTGATGGACCAAGAACCAACAACCACCTAGAAGGCTGGCACAACGAACTGAAGAAGAGAGTAAAGACACCACACCCTAGTATCTACAAGATCATCAAGATATTTCAGAAGGAGCAGGCAGCGAGGTCAAGATGGTACAGTATGCAGCAGGTATGAAAAGAAGATTACCAGAGAAGAAGTACGGTGACATAGAAGACTGTCTACACCGTTTGAAGTGGGAATCGTCCTTCTAACGTAGTCAGTGAGTTTGGTACAAGCTGTTTTGGCTAATTGAAAAAGTCTGCTTATTCTGAAATAACTGTTGCCACTAGGAGACACAGGTGACATAATTGCAGAAGATCAGTTGGTATAGCCTATACCATTTTCAATTCAATTTTTAATTTCGCTAGAATGAGAAGCTCAATTGAAGTTTTTGTAGACACAGGAACTAACCACAAGAGAGAAGAACTTTGTACAGTATGGTGACACTGACGCAGCATCATATGTCATGAAGCTCGACTAGTGACAAATAGCAGAAATAGTGAAATGAACTTTGTGCTTATGCTCGTATTGTGATATTGTTTTTATTTTAATCATTCATTATTAACTACTATTGTGCTAATTAAAGAACTATTGTTGTGTTCCAAAATATGTTTAGTAAAGAACTATTATTGTGCTAATAAATGTACTTATTTGTGCTTCATAAATGTGCTTTTAAAAGAAATATATGTGCTCATATTAAAGAATTATTGTGCTTGCATATTTCATTGTTTTGTTTATAAAATATTTTGTATGCCTCTTTATTTGAACTTCTATTCTGATTTGAGTGTTATTTTCTTTATATGTATTATATTATGATTATGAATGAAATATATGCTTCTGTTGGAATTTTGTTATGTTACATATCATATAAAGTTATGTTAATAAAGTGAGTTACTTTGTGCCCATTTGAAACTGAAGAATACACAACTTAAAAGAGAACAAGCCATTACACATAAAATTTACATTAATTTCAATTTTAATTAAACAACTAAAATCTTTTTTAATGTTTATATTGTTGTATAAACACCAGTTTCTCTTGATTAGATGTTTGCATAAGTTCCCATTTCGCCTTAACTGACACAAATATGTACTAAGGCAAAATGGGAATATTTTTTTATATAAAATTTCACAGCTAAGGCGAAATGGGAACAAGCCAATGATTGTGTTGCATTTGGTTAAATGTTGTATTTTATTATGCTGGACACTTGCGGATTGTATTTTATGAAAATTTGTTCATATTATGTATAAATTAAAACATACTTTTCTTATCACAAGATCAACCAACTTTGCAAACTAGTAAATAACACTCAAAATCTTTATTCGAAGAAATTGAATTCACAAAAATATAGTAAATATTGGAATTCCATTACACAAATTAAAAAGAAATAAATAAATTGAACTAAATTGTCAGATTTTTTCACAAATATAATCCCTTTATTTTGTTATTTTTGTCATATTCTGGTGTGGGAGAAAAAATTTCGTTTCTGATATTATAATATTTCCAAAATCTCTCAATATTTTATGGATTGTGTATATCGAGTAGGCCGGGTGTGATCTTTTGAAACAATAAACGGAACGTATCTACTGTCCTAGAATAAATCGAATGATGGTATTAGAATAGTAAAAATAAAATTGTTAAATGATTTATTTGAATTTGTGTATCAAAACCATAACGAATAAAAGCCATTTCAATTTTGTAAAAACAAAGAAATTACTTATAGCCATACAGATGAAAATTTGAGTCAAGGTAAGCATTTTTTCTTACAATACCAGGTTTCTAAAATATGCAAAGATTCTTATTTGTTAATATTCCAGAACATACGCGTATTTGGACCGTACGCGTACGGTCCGGACCGTATGCGGATACTCATATGGTCCGACCGTACGCGTATGGTCGGACCATACGCGTACGGTCGGACTGTACGAGTATACGTGCACGGTCTTCTCCGTGCTGGACACTACGCGTATATTTAGACCGTATGAGTACAAACAAAAAGACAGACACTACATTCATTATTCAAACAAAAAAGTAAGCTAAAGTCAAAACTACATGTAGCACTAACTACCGCTGAAAACCGTATAAATTATTAGGTCGTAATAAAAATAATAAATTGGAATGAAATTATAGAAGCAGTGAAATAAAAAAAAATTCACATTTTCATACAAATTTTAAAGGTAATACATAAACTTCAGTTTTACATTAAAAAGTTTTGTTCGTGGAGAGGGTGTATTCCTGTTTGGAACACTGTGTAATTTCCGCTGTTATATTTATTCAGCCGTCCCTTGCGAGATTCTGGGATTTGCACCCTTTTTGGGGGTAATTGGGAAAATTGTTATGTTCCTTACAGGTGGTATTCAATGATTTTTTTTCAGGATTTTCACACAAAAAGACCATTTATTTTATTCCAATAAATATTCCATTTATTGTTCACGAAGCACTAGGCTTTTTTTATTATTTTATCTCAAATAACGTTCAATTAGTAAGTTAAACAAGAGGCTCTCTATCGCTCACCTGGGTCATGGCTGACACAATAAGTCAAAATAATCACAACGTTTAAGGTTCTAATTTTCAAATTTGTTTATTGACTGTTTAATTTTGAAGTTTGCTGATGTTATATGATCCAAAATTAAACTATGTTCCCCACTGGCAGCTATTTTTGATGGGGCGTAGACCAACTGTCACCTTTCTTGAAGAAGACCATGTAAGGATAATTGTGCCTCACTTTGGTTCCAATTGGCATAGTACTTTCAGAGGATATATTTAAATGATTTCCCATGGGGTCTAAGGTTATACAATGTTCCCCGCTGACTGCAATCTTGGATGCTATGTGGATATGCCAGACAGATTTTATGAAGGGGACTAAGTAAGGACCATTATGACTAAGTATGATTCCAATTGGCCATGTACTTTCAGAGGAGAAAATTATGAATATGTTTCCCTATAGGGTCCAATGTTAAAAACACTTTCCCTCCTGGCGGCCATCTAAGATATAATGTGGACTTGCTGAACACTATTTTAAAGGGGCCACCTAAGGACCATTGTGACTAAGTTTGGTTTCAATTGGCCCAGTATTTTCAGAGGAGAAGATTTTTGCAATATTGTCCAATTTTGGACAAAGTTCCCCGCTGGCGGCCATCTTGGATGACGTGCAGACTTGCCGGACAAAATTTTTAAAGGGGACCACCGAAGGACTATTGTGACCAAGTTTGGTTCCGATTGGCGCAGTGGTTTCAAAGAAGATCTTTGAATGCTTTCCTATAGGGGCCAATGTTAAACCGCGTTCCTGCTGGCGGCCATCTTGGATATGATACGGACTTGCCAGACATTTTTTTTAAAAAGGGGCCACCTAAGAACCATGGTGCCCAAGTTCGGTTCCAATTGGCCCAGCGGTTTCAGAGAAGAAGATGTTTGAATGAACAGTTTGCGATGGATGTAATGGCAGGAAGATCACCATGGCATAGCCATGCAGGTCAGTTATAAAGTTAAGCAGGCATTGAAGTTAAGATGCTACTTCAATATTTATCTGGGAGAGATATTGCTTGGTGGGTATACAATACTATCGACATGACACAATATACAATTATATACAGTTATTATTAATTTGTGAAATAAGTATAGTTTATGAAAGTATTTTTGCAACAAAATGTAAAAATTTGTGCAAAAAACACTTTTTTGCTCTTGATTATGTAACAAATAAATATTTTTAATCAAGTGATAGCAGCGAATTTCTCTAAAACTTAAAAAAGAAAAGTAAACCAAAGAAGATTTGAAAACATAACCATATGGCATTGAAATTTATTTTTTTTGTGAAAAGGAGTCAATAACTACAACACAGGCAGTTGGATTTTCTTCAAAGTTTCAGAGTATGTAGATCTTGATATGCTAAACATTTTTGCAATTTACACTTTACCTATCTGTTACAGTTTTTGAAATAAAAAATAAAAAATGCATAAATTTTGAAAATTTTACGGAAAAAGGGCTCTAACACTGAGATGGGTTTCCGATTTTCTTCAAGATTGCAGGGTAGATAGATCTGATCATTCTGAACAATTTTAACCCCATGTCAGATTTTTGTTATCTGAAACGGTTTTAGAGTTATTTGCCAAAACAGCAATTTACCCCTATGTTCTATTTTTAGTAACAGCGGCCATGTTGTTTGGTCCTCGGACTAACCGAACACATTTTTTAAACTTCATACCCTGGTAATGACCCAGGCCAAGTTTGGATTAAATTGGCCCTGTGGTTTCAGAGGAGAAAATTTTTGAAAAAAGTTTACGACGGACGGACGACGGACGACGGACGCCAAGTGATGGCAAAAGCTCACCCTGGCATAGCCAGGTGAGCTAAAAAGACATCTCCAAAAAATAATTACAGTAAAGTTAATTGTTATTTTGCATTGATATTTTCTTCAAAATAAAGATTTTTAGAACTTAACATAAGAACTTAATGAAAATTTATACTGTATATTTATTTATTGACATATTATCCAAGAACACACAAGATATTGAAATTGCCAGACCGTACGCGTACGGTCGGACCATACGCGTACGGTCCGACCATATGGTTATTTCGAAAAAAATATTCGTTTGGTCCGGACCGTACGCGTATGGTCTGGAACATTAATGTATATAATTTGAATGCACTTACATACGTTTGTAGTTTGATTGACGTACAGATATCACGCCCTGTTCAATCGATTTTTTCAGAACTTGTATATTGCATATGAGAATTGACAGATAACATCTAGTTCGTGCATATCGCGCAGTTGTTTCGAATTTTGCTGTATTTGTTACCACTGGGTCGATACCTCTGCTGGTGGACTGTTAGTCTCCGAGGATATTCACCAGCTCAGTAGTCAGTATTTCGGTACTGAACCGAAAGCCGATCCTATTTAGAACCTTGCAATATCTAAATTAATGTAAATTCTGTCTCTTCAGTGCAGATAAAATCTAAACGATTGGAAGACCATAAACTCAAAAGATCTTTAAAAACTGATAGAGAACAAATAACCAAAATGATCTAAATGTAAAGCCAAAAATCAGCTATGGACAGAGCTTTGCTTGAGGGAGATACTCCTTAGTTTTCAAAAAAATTTACAAAAATTTAGATATTGTAAGGTTCAAAATAGTCTCGGCTTTCGGGTCAGCACCGAAGTACTGACTACTTGGCTGGTGAATACCCTTGGGGACTAACAGTCCACCAGCAGTGGCATCGACCCAGTGGTAACAAATAACTAAATACCGAAAGTACTGTGAATTCAAATTCTGCATATGCGCATTACGACAACTTATGTCTCTTTAGTGCAGAGAAAATCTAAACGATTTGAAGACCATAAACTCAAAGATCTTTAAAAACTGATAGAGAACAAATAACCAAAATGATCTAAATGTAAAGCCAAAATCAGCTAAGGAAAAGCTTTGCTTAAGGGAGAACCTACTTAGTTTTCAACAAAATTTACAAAAATTTAGATATTGCAAGGTTCAAAATAGATCGTAGTCTGGTAAATCCTGATACCATAGGTCGGATATGGTCTATTCGAACAAACCCCATTTACCGATCTGTCTTATACAAAATCGTAGAAAAAACACATTATTTCAACTTCAGTAGGCAATCAATATTACATCTTATATGTTCCGGTAAATTAGTAATTAAAGAAGAAAGGAACAAATTAATCGGCTTCATATTAAAATTTGTTTCTCGAAGTGACAAAGATGAACGAAGTAAAACAAGCGCAATTATTTGAACTGTTCTATCCCAGAATTTTTGGAGGTCTTTTTTAGAAATACGATTGAATAATTAGATATGTAATTCAAAACTTTTATCATTCAATGACCTCACCAAAATAACAAAGCTGTCAATGTGACAGCAAACCGGGTTTTCTTTTACATGGACAGTATATCTTACACATGGGTTGACCCTGAATATTTGAAATGTACTTCTAATTTTCATTAATTTTCAATGTTAAACCTTCCACCAAAGTAGCCTATTTCTGAAAGTTCAGCAACTTGGACTTTAATAAAAAAAGGAAAATAAAAGTACTGTGCTCACCTTCGATACAGGTACAAATGATCTGCTTTATAAAAGCTTCCTGTCTATTAAACTGTAGGAGATTAGTTCTGGACAAATGGGACACCCTATTGATAAACATTTGACCTAAAAATGTCCAAGTACAACAACTGGTGATTTTCGCATTATTCATCAAAAATAAAAATGAAAGTATAATGCACACCTTTGATATATATACAACTGATATGCATAATAAAAACTTTCTGTCTTGGAAACTGTAGAAGATTTGCATTGGACAAATGGGGTATCCTGTTGGCAGACATTTTTTTATTTATCACATTGGCTATAGGGGGAAGGTTTGGATCCAGTAAAACTAGTTTAACCCCGCCGCAGCAGGTTTGCGCCTGTCCTAAGTCAGGAAATTTATTAAGCCTTTGTGTGTCTTGTCTGTTTTCTAGTTAGTTCACTTTATGTCTATGGGAGTCTAGGATGATATTTATTTCGCTGAACTTAATTACTCTTTATTTAGGGGCCAACTGAGACCTGCCGTTGGGTGTGGGGTTTTCCTCACCGTTCATTAAAGATCTTATGGTGGCTTTGAGTTGTTATTACTCCCGTTTGGGTGGTTGTCTCTTTGACACATTCCCCGTTTCCCTTCTTTTTCCTATTTGACGTAAAATGACTAAGTTCAACAACTGTTTTTTGGAAAATAAATTATCAAAAGTCAAAACCAAAGTACCATGCACACCTTTGATAAATGTACAATTAATCTGCAAAATAAAAACTTCCTATCTCAAATACTGTAGGAGATTTGCTCCGGACAAAGGGTCTACCCTATTGTTAAAAATTTGACGTAAAAATGACTAACTTAACAACTGATATTTTTACATAAATAATCCAAAATCAAAACCAAAGCACCATGCACAGCTTTGATATATGTACAATTATTCTGCAAAATAAAAACTTCCTATCTCAAATACTGTAGGAGATTTGCTCCGGACAAAGGGGGTACCCTATTGTTAAAGATTTGACGTAAAAATGACTAAGTTCAACAACTGATATTTTTGACATAAATTATCAAAAATCAAAATCAAAGTACCATGCACATCTTTGATATATGTACAATTAATCTGTAAAATAAAAACTTCCTATCTCAAATACTGTAGGAGATTGGCTCCGGACAAAGGGGGTACCCTTTTCTTAAAAATTTGACGCAAAAATGACTAAGTTCAACAACTGATATTTTTTTACATAAATTATCAAAAATCAAAATCAAAGTACCATGCACACTTTTAATACATGTACAATTGATCTGCATAATAAAAACGTCCTACCTCAAATACTGTAGGAGATTTGCTCCGGACAAATGATGTACCCATTTGGCAGCCGCCCGATCCGTCCGCCCGCCCGCCGCCCGAAATTTTCACCATTTTAATAACCGGATTTTTTCGATGGAAAACCCGGCTAAAACATACCCCCGGTAATTAATCTGTTTCACAGAAAGTAAATACAACTAGATTTACAATTGCAAGCAGTAGCAGATGTCGCCCTTGACGGCCAATTTGTTTGATTCCATCAAGTCTAAGCATCAACACTTATCTAGAAACTAATTTTCGGTTAAATTGGACAACGTTGAAATTTTGATGCATTTTGGTGGATATATTGGAAATGTCAGCTTTTTAAAAAAAAAGTGTTCCTCATTGCATCTTGATCGCAATGTCAAAATCTGCCTTACAATCAATTTTCATTGAAATCGGAAAAGTTGAAATACATTACGAAGCATTGAAATTTTTGAAAGTTTTAGCAACAAATTTGATGATTCAGTTTTATTCTAAGCATCAAAATCTACCTAGAACAATTTTTGTTGGAATAAGACAAGTTGAATTTTGATGTATTTTTGCGTCCATCTTAGAAATGTGAGTCCCTTTTTTATTACATCTTATTCAAAGTGTCAAAATCAGCCTACAAATCAATTTTCGATGAAATTGGATAAAGATAATTTGCAGGATTCCTTCATTTTATCTTTCTGAACACTTATTCATAATATGACCGATTTCTGCAAATCAGTTCCTGAAATATTGAATAAAGTAGCAATTTCTTAAAGTGTTTTGGTTACCATGGAATGGCGAAAAAAATATCGCATTTATTCCTTCCTCTCATCCTATAGAACATTTATACAAAATATTACCAAAGTCTTCAAAGCAGTTCTGAGATAAAAAATCCTCAAATTTTAAACGTAAAATGGTTGCCATGTTGAAAGTATTTGCCGGTGGATGCACACTTTCTCATGGTGGTCCACCTTTGTGCCAAGTGTGAATGAATTCATCTTTGAGAAAATAGGCGGACAAAAATCATTGGAAGAAAGAAGAATAGTATTAACAAAGAAACAGAAAAAAAAACAATATGCCGTCTACGACTACGTCTGGGGGGGGGGGGGATAACGAACATTTGTGATTCCTTGTACAACAAAGCCAAGGAATGTTGACCATCAAATATTCCACAAACAAAAGGAAATATTATTCATGCAGAATAATTCCATTTTGCACGTCACCGTAGAAGCATCCGTAGACCAAATGGGTATTTTAGGATAGGTTTACGAATTTTGGGCCCTTACATTTCCAATCAGAGCTGTAAATTAGTTGAATAGTTTGGTCAACAACATTCTAAATAACCGACTTTAGGTTTTGTACCAACCACTGGTAAGTTTAAAAGTGAAATTAAAAATTACCATTCCTTGTCATTATAATTCGGTTCCATATCTTATGTACATTTGAACTTTTTGTTCTTTGATTTTTATTTGCCGTGCTGTTCATTTCCATCTTTTCATCTTTAGTTTTTAGATACCTAGAAATAAAATATTCCGAATGTAGTTGGATATTTTGCACTGTCGAAATGTTTTGAGAGTTTGAATGGTGAGCAAACATTTGACAATTAATAAAGTTAAGTACAATTAAAAATGTTTTTCTCAATTCATAATATGCACCCATAAAAATGAAAAAAAAAAAAAAACAGATTTCAAGCCAAGTACACTACAATGTAGGTGCATTAATGTATTGTTGCAAGCCCAATCACATTTTTTAAAATTATTTACTTTGTCAGTGACTGAATGTCAATTTTTGCGTTTCGTGCATTAAAAACTGTTGTGTATTTGTCTTTTATTAATGCATCGTTAGCATAGCTCGAATTGGTTTTTCACAATATGCTTTTAAAAAGATATGTTTATAAAGTAAGTGAGAACAGACTGGTCAGTCTAAAACGAACAATCCAAGAACAATGGCAATATCGAAAAAAAAAAA
>MJUU01046859.1:19694-29850 GCA_002080025.1 Modiolus philippinarum | reverse complement strand
GTTTGCTTGTTATAAGATACAACGTAAGTATCCAACATATATGTATTTCAAAAAAATAGTAAATGAATAAACAGTTAAAATAAAATAGATAGATAAACGTATATAAACTATGTAAATAAATATAAATCAAGTAATTTTACCGGAAATTCCAGCAAAAATATTTTCTTTGCTTCCAGCTCAAATCAGCGTTTGATTTTTTTCGGAAGAGTATTCATTTCTATTAAATAAAAATACAATTTTACAGTAATCTTCAGACTATCTTGTCAAAAGAAATAACCGTCTATTCCGTTTTTTACTTGAAATATTAGCAAAAATAGACAGGAAACACCCACAATGGCCGAAAAAAAGTCACATGCCACAAAGTAACAAGGAACTGCACAAGAAAAACCTACAATAAAAATACAAAAGACAACGAAAGCAAGCATTATTTGTCTCCAGTACAAATTATATGAAATCTATTTGAAAACGTTGCGTTACGCATTACATAACGTCGCCGCTTTACACTTTTTACGCCTTTTCCGTAAGTTTGAGCTTACTTAGAGAAAAAATATGCTCCATGACATATGATTTTCTATACATCGTTGGATTCGCAGTTTCTTCCTCTTCTTTGTGTTAGTTTTTGAACAATATGTAATCGCTGTAATTGTAAATATATCGAAAAACGTACAATTTTCAGGTGCGAAATTGCCATATTTACGTTATATCTTTGTAAAAGTGGACCCCAAAAACCGCGTTTTCAATGTCAAATATCGCTCTTAAGTGATCCATGACCCCTATTAAAAAGTTGATATTCCGATGTAAGTCATTTAGATCTACTTGTGTGCAAATTTTCACAGAAAAGTAAGACATAGTCATTTAGTAACGTCTCACCTTAAATGACAAATTCCAAATACAGGGTAAAATCTGGAAAAATAACAAAATTAAAGAAATACAAAAATGTATGGTTCACATCTTCAATATATACTGAAACATTCCTGCAAGTTAGGTTGATAAGCGCCTGGCGGTTAAGGAGGAAATGCAGAATATGCTTAAAATTTTTAAACCATACAGACGGACAGACGGAGAGACAGACGGGTGCAAGAGGACGGATAGATTAAACTATGTTCCCCGCTGGCGGCCATCTTGTATGAGGTACAAATCTGCCAGGAACCATCTAAGGACAATTATGACAAAGTTTGGTAATAATTGGACTGGTAGTTTCTGTGAAGATCTCTCGGTCAATGCCTTTTCAAAAGGGTCCAATGTTTAAACTATGTTCCCCGCAGACAGCCATCTTGATTGAAGTATGGACCTGCCGGATAGGGACCATCGAAGGACCTTTGTGACTAAGTTTGATTCCAATTGGCTTAGTTGTTTTAGAGGAGAAGATCTTTGAATGAAAAGTTTACGAAGGACGATGGACAGCAGGTGATCGATCATAAAAGCTCACCTTTGCATACCTAGGTGAGCTTATGAATGAATTACGAATATTTATAAATTAATTATAAATATTAATAAATCAATTATTAAAACTTATATTACAGTTAATTCTTTTACCTAAAAAATGTGCAGATTTTTGACAGAAAATGCCATAAAAATTGTCACCATACATGATGTTTTTCTGCATTAAATCTCTCTTATTTAATTATCTTTTTACGACTGTATTTACATTTTACATAAATTAAAGTTTATACATATCAGTGATACATATGAATATATTCATAGATAATGATTTGTTACATGGTGATCTCCAGTAACTTTAANAGACCCTACTTTAAAACAAGTGTGCATGTTTAATGTTTGTTTGTCCGGTGTAGGAGTAATTTCCCTTTCAAGGTTTGACCAAAAACCACAAAATTTGACTAGAACTTGCATGGACCTTAATTAATTGGCAAATCATTACTGGTAGTTTCTATGAAGATCTCTCGGTCAATGTCTTTTCAAAAGGGTCCAATGTTTAAACTATGTTCCCCGCAGACAGCCATCTTGATTGAAGTATGGACCTGCCGGCTTTTTACGACTGTATTTACATTTTACATAAATTAAAGTTTATACATATCAGTGATACATATGAATATATTCATAGATAATGATTTGTTACATGGTGATCTCCAGTAACTTTAACAAAGATAATGAATGTGCCATCATTTCTACTATATGGGAATGGATAATTATAGCTTTTTAGAGTTTTATGGATAATTGTGACAGAATTTAATACTGAAATATAAATACCTATCTTTCTCGGTTAACCTAGGCAGATAGGAAAGTGCTTAATTTATTACTGCTAATTCAATTAGCAATATTAACAATGAATTACAACTATTTAAAACTAATTTATCAATATCAATATATTTTTGTCAACTTTGGCTTGCCAAAGATTCCAACTTTCTTAAATTTCCTGACAATGCCTAAATCTGATTTTTTTTTTTATTTCAGCATGGTAGAATCTTATATTTTAGCAAGGGTTTGTTAATCAACAAAAATCTAAATACTAAGAATTGTAAAATGTGATTCCAATGATTGCAAATATCATTAGTCTCAAAGACAACCTATTCCAATGTTAGCAAATATCATGAAAGTCTTAAAGACAACTTATTACTGGGAATTTTACCTTACAATCACACTTTTATAATTTGTTTCAATTCCGTTCGGAAAAAATTTTTCACCAATTGGATTTTCAAAATATCCGATTCCACCATCGGTAAATCTCCTGAAAGTCTCAAAGACAACACATTTTAGGAATTCTCCGTTATAACCATAGTTTAAGAATAAGATTTCAAAAATACTGTTGAAGTACTTTTATTCTTGGACATCATCTTTCGTGGTTTTCATTTATTTCACTGTTTCGTGTGTTCTTAAATTCGTAGTTTCAAATTCAATGTATTCAAACTCGAGACAAAATGTGCATTTCGTTGGGAACTTAAAATCGTGGTTTTAGCGAACCACGAAATCCACGAAAATTAGAACCCCAGGAACAATAGTACTTTCACAGTACTTGATTACAATTATGGTAGATTTTTCGTAGTCTTATGGACAACTATTTTTTTTTATTTCTATCACACAACCAAATATCCATGAATCCATTTTATTAAAAATAGAAACTATAGAAAACTTGATATCAAAAATGAAAAGAAAAATTACGCCAAGGTCTATAAAAAGTGTACTAAGGTCAAAAAGTTAAGTGTGGGAATCTGGCGTTTCTGACAGTCATTAATCATCTTATTTACATCAGATCTATTCCAATGAGCTTAAAATTAAAGAAACAACTGATGCACCTACTTCTGATGCGTACCTAGATCATATGTTGTATATTGACGAAGAAGGACATTTGAATTTAGATTCATACAGGTTATTTGTTCTCTATCAGTTTTAAAACATCTTTGGCTTTATGGTCTTCCAAACATTTAGATTTTATCTGCACTGAAGAGACATAAGTTGTCGAAATGCGCATATGCAGAACCTAAATTCGCAGTAACTTCGGTATTTAGATATTTGAAATCTAAGCTATATGACAAGCGTATCAAATTATGAACTTTCCCTTTCTTAGCAGCAATATACCTACCTCTCCACCCTATGGAGTGTACATTTCACAGTTGGTCAGCGTGTAGTTTGTACAGTGATTTTTGAACAGAGCAAAAACTGTCCCAAAAGCTGCTTAGTCAGGGATGTGTTTAACCTATATTAATTTCATCCCTCAAGAAACACCATAACATGACTTGTCAGAATCCCAAATGATAGTGGATATTTTCAGCTAGATTCACGTCTTCCCGGATTTGACTGCCGATTTTTATGTTTCTGGATTGACTGACTTACAGTGTGACGGGAGCTGTTAACAGAGCAGGACATGTTTACCCGTCCGGATCACCTGAGGACACTCTCAGTTTCCACTGAGTTCAACTGTGAGTGCCTTTGTTTTGAATGTTGTGATTCTATTTCTGTGCTATGTATCAGTCTAATGGCATTGTTTTCTGTGCCTAACGTCATTGTTTTTTGTGTTCTCGTTTTGGCCATGTCTTTGGACTTCGATTTATGTAATTTCCACTCCTTTTCTTCGGTATTCTACTGCCGTTGTTAATCAGTGATATGTGTAGATCTTAGATCTAAGGTTCATCAATGAATTATACCAACCTATCATTAATTCACGTTCAGGACCATAAGCTTTCCACTTAGTCTTATCTACCATGTTCAAATCCTTCCTGTAGTCTGCTTCTTTTAGCACAGTCTCAAGCTCTGTCCAGTCAATGTCCAAATTCTTTGTGACTGAGGTCCAAGTGGGAAATATTTTCCCTAATTGAAAGTCTACGTCAACAAGATCATTGATGGTGTTATTCAATCTGTAATATGACGCAATCGGGCGTTGTAGGGTTATACTTTTTGGGAATACATTCTTCTTGGGAGTTCCATCATCCTCATTTGGCATCTCTACTCTGACAATATTTTCATGATTCTTTAACTTGAGCAGCCATTGCTAAAACACAAAAGGTGGATTCTTTTATGATTTTTCCATTCAAATGATACTTCTTATCTTATTTAAGGTAGCAGACCTGGGTTTTGGGAGATAGGGTATTTGGGATACATTAACTACATTAACTACATTATCTATTGTATACAGAAATTGAAAAAATGTCTTTTTATGAAATAACAATCCCTTAATACAATATAAATCAAAATGCTTGGATGTGAAGGCATCTGCAAAATTTGAAATAATTGAATATCAGATATTTGGAAATGCACAATCATGGAGTGAATGCACATGAGACAAATGAGACAAATACAACTATCTCTAGTTTTCGGATACCAGTAGTATTAGAATGAATTAACCTTCAGGTATCAAACCATCAATTCAACCAATCAGAATTGGAACGTCAATCAGAATTGGAACGTATGAGAAAATAGACCTTTTGAATCTTCAGATAGACTTTGTATTCTTGCATCTTTAAAAATATTCGAGGGAATTTGATGAATGATACACCCATTTGAACATTGATATATTAGGTTTATTTCAACACCAAGGTCAATTGAGAAGGTGTAATTTTAGACCACTTAAAGGAGGGAAATTCCCAATGACTATTTTTGCGCAATGTTGTGACGTATTTATAGGTGGCTTTCCTCGACACACCGGGAATCTCTTAGAAGGCTTTAAAGGCATGATGAAAATTTGATATAATGTAGAGCAGGTATGTGCCTTTCACGACAGGTATGGTCTTGGGAAGGTTAAACTTAATATAAATTGTCCAGGGAGGTTTGAAAATTCTAAATTTTATTTGAAAATGTTAAAGAAATGAATTGTTAAGACAAAATTTGCGAAAATTTTGAAACATGTCTTAAAAAGTTATTAATAGCCTAAACTGATGCAAAACATGTATGTATGATGCATTTGAGGAAAAGATTGGAGTTTTAGCCAGCTGGTGCCACAATTTTGGCCAAAAACAACTGTATTGTAATATTTCAGTATTTTGACACTGAAATGCCACATTTAGGCCATTTTAATGATTTTGTGAAAAAATTAGAAGTGTTAACTGTGAAAAATAGTTTGAAAACATCAAATGCAGGCTGATTTTACAAAAGAATTTGTCACTGTTTTGAATATATGTTCAGTTTTACAAGTTACATGTCGATCGGTGTATCGAACAAATGCGACAACTGTGACTGAGGTGCCTCATATAAAAATCTGTCTGATTTGTATACAATAATTTTTTGAAGCAGGAATGGTGCTTATATATGCAGTGTGATGTGAACATGAACCTCAGAAATAAAAAAATACCATGCTTTTCCTCTACTAAACAGTGTAAAATTGTCATTTTAGGGTTCACAGTGTCAAAACAAGAGTCAAGTCAAAATTTTATCACCTGATTTTGGGAAAACATTTTTGACTTTGCAACACTTTTCATAAATTTGCATTTATTTTATTATGCTATTTTCTTTAAATATTATATATTTAATCGCCAAAAGGGAAATAAATACACCTGGGTGGATTTTCAGTAGTTTTAATACTATCATTGTATATATTCATATCGGGCTTTTTGGCTAGCTCACAAACCTAATATTCTTCAGAAGCTTAAAAAATAAACAAAACTGTTTTTTTTTTCCTGTCTTCTTGACCTTTTTGTATCAATTTCTGCATTTACAATGCTATTTGTATGACCACAACCAAAGCAAAGACCATTTCAAGTGCAAAAATTTACCTCAGAAGCACCTTCTCAAAGTGGGGGGAAGGTGACATTTTGTAGTATAATTTCATAATTTTAAGGCATCTTTGAACATTTGCAGCTTCATTTTGATAGAAAAATACTCTAAGGGCTTAGTATTAAACATGGGATGAGATTCATTACATAAAAGAAGTATTTTTGGTTTCGTGTCCATGTTTAACATGTATGAGTGATTGTGCTTAATCAAAGCACTGACAACACTAATTCTGTGACTTTTTAAATAGTGATGTAAAGGAGGGGAAAATTCAGAAAAGGATGTTATTTTCTGTATACAATTTGGAAATTAATTAAAAAAACATGATAAAGTGCAGCAATTACACTGTGGGATCTTTTAATGTCATGCTAAGGTATCAAACCACCAATTCAACCAATGAGAGTTGGAACGTATGAGAAAATAGACCTTTTGAATCTAAAGATGGACTTTGTATTCTTGCATCTTTAAAAATATTCGAGGGAATTGGATGAATGATACACCCATTTGAACATTGATATATTAGGTTTATTTCAATACCAAGGTCAATTGAGCAGGTGTAATTTTAGACCACTTAAAGGAGGGAAATTCCCAATGACTATTTTTGCGCAATGTTGTGACGTGGTGGTACATATTTATAGGTGGCTTTCCTCGACACACCGGGAATCTCTTAGAAGGCTTTAAAGGTATGATGAAAATTTGATATGATGTAGAGCAGGTATGTGCCTTTCACGACAGGTATGGTCTTGGGAAGGTTTTAAACTTAAGATAAATTGTCCAGGGAGGTTTGAAAATTCCAAATTTTAGTTGAAAATGTTAAAGAAATGAATTGGTGGTTTCACACCTTAAGACAAAATTTGCGAAAGTTTTGAAACATGTCTTAAACATAGAAAGCAGCCACAGCCTGCTAAGCTTACCTCGTTGCACAGCATTGTCACATGTTGCACATGTCAATAACCAGGAATGGACTATAATCATTNTGTCCAGGGAGGTTTGAAAATTCCAAATTTTAGTTGAAAATGTTAAAGAAATGAATTGGTGGTTTCACACCTTAAGACAAAATTTGCGAAAATTTTGAACATGTCTTAAACATAGAAAGCAGCCACAGCCTGCTAAGCTTACCTCGTTGCACAGCATTGTCACATGTTGCACATGTCAAAAACCAGGCATTGACTATAATCATTCGTTTAAACAGATTCAGTCATGCATAAAATGTAGGTCAGTGACAGCATCCGAAGCATGCATTGTTGATGTCATCCCAAAACGCATCATGCATACCAGTATGGTTGATGTGGGCCATGTCAGTAAGCGGGAATGGACTTGAACCATTCTACCTAACCAAGTCGCTCATGCGTAAAATGTAGGTCAGAGACAGCTTCTGCAGCATGCATTGTTGTTGTCATCCCAAAATGCATCATACATAACAGTATGGTTGAGGTGGGCCATGTCAGTAAGCGGGAATGGACTTTAACCATTCTACCTAACCAAGTCGCTCATGCGTAAAATGTAGGTCAGAGACAGCATCCGAAGCATGCATTCCAGTGGTCATCCCAATATGCATCAGGCATACCAATATGGTTGATGTGGGGCATGTCAGTAAGCAGTAATGGACCTTAACCATTCTTCCTAACCGGACGTCGACGCCGACGCGGACGCTAGGGGTTTCACATAAGCCCCCCTCACTTCGTGAGGTGAGCTAAAAAGTTGTTAATAGCCTAAACTGATGCAAAACATGTATGTATGATGAATTTGAGGTAAAGATTGGAGTTTTAGCCAGATGGTGCCACAATTTTGGCCAAAAACAAGTGTTATGTAATATTTCAGTATTTTGGCACTGAAATGCCACTTTTAGGTCATTTTAATGATTTTGTGAAAAAACAAGGGCTACGCGTAGCCATATATCCCCGCCGCACCAGAAATTTGAAACCCCACATATTTGTGGTCAATTTCATAGTTAAAATGGGGCATAACTCCTACAACTAGAGGCTCAGAGACTGAGCCTGTATCGCTCACCTGGCAAAATGCTTCTACGTCATACATGACTAAAAAAGATGTTTCCTTACCAATGGGGGCAAATGTTTAGCTATGTTCTTCATTAGCAACCATGTTTTTTGTCTGATCCTATTGAAATGAATAATTTTTGCAAAGGACCTTCTATACATTTCAGAGATGATGATTATAAGGATGGTTATCTCATTCCTGGCTCCAATGTTGAACTATGTTCTGCACTGGAGGCCATCTTTTTTGTCAGATCCAAGTACCTTCCATACATCCTTACTGTAAAGATTGGTTGAATTTGCTTCAGTAGCGTCAGAGGAGATAGCAAATAGATGCTTTTNCCTTTTCAAAGTTAAAAAGGGGCATAACTCCTACAAAAATATTCGAACAGGACTCATCTTCGAACTCGCTTGAGGTTTCCATGAACTAAATCTCATGTGAAAATATTATCCAAATACAATGAGAAATAAATATGCTAGAGCGCTTACAAGGCTATTTTGTCAATTTTCAAAGTTAAAAAGGGGCATAATTCCTACAAAAATATTCGACCAGGACTCATCTTCGAACTCACTTGAGGTATCCTTGAACTAAAGCTACTGGGTAAATATTCTCCAAATCCAATGAGAAATGAATTTGCTAGAGCGCTTACAAGAATATTTTGTCAATTTTCAAAGTTAAAAAGGGGCATAACTCCTACAAAAATATTCGACCAGAACTCATCTTCGAACTCGCTTGAGGTTTCCATGAACTAAATCTCCTGTGAAAATATTATGCAAATACAATGAGAAATAAATATGCTAGAGCGCTTACAAGGCTATTTTGTCAATTTTCAAAGTTAAAAAGGGGCATAATTCCTACAAAAATATTCGACCAGGACTCATCTTCGAACTCACTTGAGGTATCCTTGAACTAAAGCTACTGGGTAAATATTCTCCAAATCCAATGAGAAATGAATTTGCTAGAGCGCTTACAAGAATATTTTGTCAATTTTCAAAGTTAAAAAGGGGCATAACTCCTACAAAAATATTTGACCAGGACTCATCTTCGAACTCGCTTGAGGCATGCTTGAACCTAATCTACTGTATAAATTTTATCAAAATCCGATGAGAAATACGCTTGCTAGAGCGCTTACAAGGCGGACGGACGGACAGACGGACGGACGGACAGACGCACGGACAGATAGACGCACGGACGCGCGGACAGACGGACAGACGGACGGACGGACAGACGGACGGACGGATGGACGGACAGACGGACGGACGCCCGGCATTACCACATCCCCGCATCGCGTTGCGGCGGGGATAATTAGAAGTGTTAACTATGTAAAATAGTTTGAAAACATCAAATGCAGGCTGATTTTACAAAAGAATTTGTCGCTGTTTTGAATATATGTTCAGTTTTTACAAATTACATGTCGATCAGTGTATCGAACAAATGCGACAACTCTGACTGAGGTGCCTCATATAAAAATCTGTCTGATTTGTATACAATAATTTTTTGAAGCAGGAATGGTGCTTATATATGCAGTTTGATGTGAACATGAACCTCAGAAATAAAAAATATCATGCTTTTCCTCTACTAAACAGTGTAAAATTGTCATTTTAGGGTTCACAGTGTCAAAACAAGAGTCAAGTCAAAATTTTATCACCTGATTTTGGGAAAACATTTTTGACTTTGCAACACTTTTCATAAATTTGCATTTATTTTATTATGCTATTTTCTTTAAATATTATATATTTAATCACCCAAAGGGAAATAAATACACCTGGGTGGATTTTCAGTACACTATCATTGTATATATTCATATTGGGCTTTTCGGCTAGCTCACAAACCTAATATTCTTCAGCAGCTTAAAAAATAAACAAAACTGATTTCCCTGTCTTCTTGACCTTTTTGCATCAATTTCTGCATTTACAATGCTATTTGTATGACCACAACCAAAGCAAAGACCATTTCAAGTGCAAAAATTTACCTCAGAAGCACCTTCTCAAAGTGGGGG
>MJUU01046855.1:0-13460 GCA_002080025.1 Modiolus philippinarum | reverse complement strand
CCTTAAAATATTGGAATTATTTTAACTGTATATGTCAGCCATGGCCCAGGTGAGGGAAAAAGGCTCTGAGAGCCTCTTGTTAGCTCACCTGGCTATGCCAGGGTGAGCTTTTGCAATCACTTTGCGTCCATCATCTGTCGTCCGTCCATCCGTCCCTAAACTTTTCATTCAAAGATCTTCTCCTCTGAAACCACTGGGCCAATTGAAACCAAACTTGGCAACAATAGTCCTTGGGTGGTCCCCTTTTAAAATTGTGTCCCTCAGGTCTGTACTTCATCCAAGATGCCTGCCAGCTGGGACCAAAATTTAACATTGGACCCTATGGAAAAAAACGTTTCAAATTCTTTTTCTCTGATACTACAGGGCCAATTGGAACCAAACTTGGCCACAATAGTCCTTGGGTGGTCCCTTACAAAAAAGGTGTTTTTTTTAAGTCTGCCCGATTTCCAAGATGGCCGCCAGTGGGAAACATAGTTGAAACATTAAACCCTATGGGAAAACACTTTCAAAGATCTTCTTCTCTGAAACTACTGAGCCAATTGGAACCAAACTCGGCCACAATAGTCCTTTGGTGGTCCCTTACAAAGAAGGTGTTTTTTTAGGTCCGCATGATTTCCAAGATGGCCGCCAGCAGGAAACATAGTTTTATCATTGGACCCTATGGGAAAACATTTTCAAAGATCTTCTTCTTAGAAACTACTGAGCCAATTGGTACGAAACTTGGCCACAATAGTTTTTGGGTGGCCCCTTACAAAAAAGGTGTTTTTCAGGATCGCACTACATTCAACATGGCCGCCAGCGGGGGACATAGTTTTAACATTGGACCCTATGGGAAAACACATTCAAAGATCTTCTCCTCTGTAACTACTGGGCAAATTGGAACCAAACTTGGCCACAATAGTCCTTGGGTGATCCCTTACAAAAAAAGTGTTTTTAAGGTCTGCGCGAATTCCAAGATGGCCACCAGCGGGAAACATAGTTTTAAAATTGGAGCCTATGGGAAAACACTTTCAAAGATCTTCTTCTCTGAAACTACTGAGCCAATTGGTACCAAACTTGGCCACAATAGTCGTTAGGTGGTCCTTTGCAAGAAAGGTATTTTTCAGGTCAGTGCTATATTCAAGATGGCCACCAGCGGGAAACATAGTTTTAACATTGGTCCCTATGGGAAAAAGATCTTCTTCTCTGAAACTACTGAGCGAATTGATACCAAACTTGGCCACAATAGGTTTTGGGTGGTTCCTTACAAAAAGGTGTTTTTCAGGATTGCGCTACATTCAACATGGCTGCCAGTGGGGGATATAGTTACATTGGACCCTATGGAAGCCACATTCAAAGATTTTCTCCTCTGAAACTACTGGGCCAATTGGAACCAAACTTGGCCACAATAGTCCTTAGGTGGTCCTTTGCAAAAAAATGTGTTTTTCAGGTCAGCGCGATATTCAAGATGGCCGCCAGGGGGTAACATAGTTTTAACATCGGACCCTATTGGAAAACACTTTCAAAGATTTTCTTCTCTGAAACTACTGAGCCAATTGGAACCATACTTGGCCACAATAGTCTTTAGGTGGTCCCTTGCAAAAAAGGTGTTTTTCAGGATCGTACTATATCCAACATGGCCGCCAGTGGGGAACATAGTTTTAACATTGGACCCTATAGGAAATCACATTCAAAGATCTTCTTCTCTGAATGTACTGAGCCAATTGGAACAAAACTTGGCCACAATAGTCATTGAGTGGTCCCTTGCAAAAAGGTGTTTTTCAGGTCAGCGCGATATCCAACATGGCAGCCAGCGGGGAACTTAGTGTTTCCCATGGGGTCCAATGTTAAACTAACAGAGGTCTTCTCCCCTTTAACTAATTAGGGATTTTGGATTTATATATAAGGGCACTTTAACATAAAATGTCTATGTTAATCAAGGGCCAGGTGAGCGATACAGGCTCTTGAGAGCCTCTTGTTTATTTAGGTATTGAAAATACAACTTTTCATGGCAATATTGCTTGTAAAAATTACCCAACAATTTTAGATTTCAGTATATTGCTAATATAAGCAAGTGTATCTTTACACTCTGCCACAAGAAGCTTAAAGGTATGAAGTGATACCTGCAGTTGTTTGTCTGTGCATTCCTTAAAAACAGACTTGCCTAGTCTTACTATATTGATGCAAGTCTAACTGTTTTCAAAGTCATCTTTTGTACTTACGATGGTTTACCATTTCCGTAAGATTTGGTCAATTTGGGGGTATTGCCATAAAAAAATTTTCAGTCCAGTATGTCATTTCATTGTAATTCTGTATATTTATATAGTTGAAATCAGCATTTCCTGTAATGAAAAATGTTGAATTTATCTGTATGACAAAATTTCTTTGTTTCCATTTAAGAAAATGATTTTCTTGGCGTGAGTATTGTGTGATCACATAATGTGCCATTGTCTTTAATATGAAAGTTATGTGCTTAAATAACATTTTATGATAAAAAAGGTGCATTTTTATTCCCCCAGATCCAGGATCGGGGATCTTATTGTTTTTGTCCCGTCTGTGTCTGTGCTTCTGAAACTTAAACCTTGGCTGCAACTTTTGAACTAAATGAGATAGACTTCTCATACTTGGCAAGTATATAGGTCAGGTCAAAGGTCAAGGTAACAGATGTTAAAAAGGGGTGAAATTGGCTGTTTTCACCTATTTAACTGTAGAATCTTTATTATTTATCCTATTGAGACGGGGTTTGTTTTATGTTATTGCTAATAAAATTACACTATTGTATGCCGACAGATTTGAGGTAGCATAAACAAAGCCCAAAGGGAGACAAATGGTGAAAAAATATGAATTTTGAAATTTTTTGTCAGATCTTGGATGCAGTGTTTTTTTTGTAGGTTTCTTATATCGTGTTTAAATAGATACATTTAACATGATAAACAAGAGGCCCAAAGGGGCTTCATCTGTTTCAAAATAAAGGTGTTGAATATGGTGCTTTTATGGTAACAATGATAGACTTTTAATACTTGGCAAGTGCATAGGTAAGGTCAAGGTTACTTAGGTCAAAAAAGAGTTTAATCGGGTATTTCGTATATTTTACTGTATAATCTTGGGGCATGTGTAGTGTTACACAAACATCTTGTTATTTTAATGTCTCAAATTACGATTTTTGATCAAGTAACTTACTATTTCTATACAAACCAATTTCAAACATGGTCTGTTTGATGACATCGAAACTGGCAATTTTGATTCAGATGTCAGAGAAATTTGTTATGGAGGTTTCCCCCCAAGTGGAATTCAAAAATTTTATGAAGCACATAATTGAATATCATTCAATACACCATTAAATTTTTTCTTCCAGAAAATAATATTCCCAGTATCACAGGAACAGCTAGAATCAACTCAACAGTAAATGAGACAGTTGTAGTTGTTGCCTATGCCTATGATGCAGATGATCAGCCTGTTACAGTATATTTTATTGGGTCAATCACAGGATCCGTTACTGGGCAGCAAAATGCTTCTATCAATCAGTCATTTACACCTGATCAGATGAGAACAGATTATGATATCAGGTAAAACTTATATTTAACAAAAATCTCTGATCACAAAATGGTAACATGTATAATTTGACCGACTTTTCAATCTAGCTGTGATTACTTTGTAAGCACAACTCCTCTTAAACAACAAGGACTTAAATGAAACTTTACACAAGGGAAGGACGCTATTTTCAGATGTGCATAAAGAAACATAATTATTGTCCGATACCAAGATGTCTAGATAATTTGACTGACTTTTCATTGTTTCCTTTTGCAAGTATTACCTCATAAGCACAGTTCCTCTTAAACCACTTGAAGGTTGAATCAAAATTATGGAAAAAGAACACTATATGCAGATGTACATTAAGGATTATAAACTTGGCCATCACCATGATAGGAGAAATACTTCCGAGTTTTCATTTATTGTTAGGAAATAGGGGTTGGGGCTCCTTTTGTGGCTTTGCAACATACACGTCTAGTAAATATATGCTAATAATGTAATTTGTTTGCGAGTATGGAATTACCTGCTTTTATTGCTTCAAATGCAATACGAGCTGAGAAATCCATCCGAGCAAAACAAATTACTAATAGTGTTTTTATTACTCAATTTGTTATTGATATAACCTTTATATAATTCTTTTTCTACTGAAAAATGTTTTGGATTAAACATATGATTTTTGTCAAATATAGTGTTTCGTTCTTGGAATTATTATTTTCACGAAACGCTTTTGCTAACATTCCATAATGATTGACAATAGTAATAATAGAATTAACGTCGCTCAGGGTACAATTGAAAATCAAGCAAATCAGCGATAAGAATTTATTATAATCTACTTACATGTATGCACATACTGCAGCAGTTGAGTTAGTGATTTTATGTGTCCTATTTTGTAGCTATTATGCACAAGATAGTATGAGTGGAGTGTCCTCTTTAGAAGCTGTTACTATCTACTTATGTCCAGGATGTAACAATGGATTTTGTGACTTTGATGCTGGCGTGGCTGAATCGGCATTATTGTATACTGTGCCATGTGTTTGTCAGATTGGATGGGAAGGTGATTGTTTAAGATTTATAATGGTTTATTAACACTTAAGCAGTCTCTGATACAAACCTATTTAAGAAATTCACATTTTCCAATGTTCCTTCCGATTAGAAGATTACATTTTCTGTCTTATTTTAAAATAATTCATGTCAAGGATAGTGTTGTGTTCATTTTAATCATGGGCCTCAGGGTTGCTACAGATACTGGAAAATGGAAATCCCTTGAATTTCATTTTTATCTTCAACGGCCTGGAAAAGACCATGATAAGAATATTTGAAAATATCCTGGAAAAACCCTGGAATTGGAGAAATTCGATATTTGGCCCTTGAAAAGGACTAGAATATACTTGAAAATTCCTGGAAAAATACTTGAATTTGAAGAAAGTAGTGGCAACCGTTGGGCCTGTATATTGGTAATTCAACTCATTGCTTTTGCTCAAGGTTTAATTCAAACTAAGGCCAAACCCATCAATAAATGACAACATGAATTATTTTTTAAAAAACAAATGATTTATTCTATAACAGTGTTTAAATACCATGTTGACAACAACACTTTAGTAAACTGCAAAAAATTTTTTATTGACATTTTTGGCGCTAAACGGGCGTCATCAGGACAAGGTACAGTGTCAAAATGCTTGCCTGAAGTACAGTTTGATGGTATCAAATTTAAATGTCATAATAAACAAATAATGTTCTAATTAAATGACAACCCTTCATGCCATTGGTATCCACTTCAGTAAGCTGTACCGAGAGACATAAGTAGGTGTTGGTTCAGTCTGTGGTAATTGTATTACAGTATTTGAATTTAAAAGAAAAAAGAATTACTGCAGAAATAACTCAAGTGTAAACGATTAAAGTCTGAATTTTGTCATTAAACTGATCGATACCTCAATACTGTCAACAATAGGTGTTGTTTTGGGTAGTAAAAGCCATTTTGATTGGTCAATAAATCTGTAGGGCGTTACAAATCAAGAGAATCTACCTGAAAAAATATTGTGGGAAGTAAACATGTGTCTACTGAGCAAGATGTCGGATTGGGATGACAGTGTCGAGGCATACATTCAATCAATTGGACTGGTGCCATTTAGTAAATCTGAACTTCTGAAATATTCCATCACAAGCGACAAGATGCTACAATTTCTGCATAAACATGAAATAGAAAATATGGAATTACCTGAGGTAATCGAGATTTTCTCATTTTAGGCTGAACTGTCCCGGAACGAATGAACTGTTGCACGATTTTGTAACATGCTACCTTTGTAACACCTCATTTTGATTTTTGTCCATATGAACATCCTTCGTGGAACACGGAAATGATATTCAACCGCAATTCTTCTTTCAAGGGCTTTCCTTTCACACATGCAGCTGCCATTTGCATTATTTACAAGTTAATCATTAGTCCCGCCTATTTTTGAAACGTGCAATCTCATTGGTCAGTTTTGGATGAATTGATTTGAGTACCCATTGAAAGAATCAAAGAAGATTGATTTTTTACACATGAGCTATTTTTGCAGTAAAAAGAAATAAACTTTATTCCACATGTTCTGTTGACACACTTTGTAGACATTCTGTTGGTAGGGCCTGCATGTATGAGTCAAAATTCAAACACTCAAAGGAACAATGAAAACAGTTCAATCTAGAGGGATGTTAGAACTTTGAGGTTTAGCTGTGTTAAAACTTAATAAAAGGGACCAGGTTCCAGACATCCATGGTGTTCTAGGTATGGAGATGAAGTTCAACTGTACTTGTTGCATCTTTATTGCCAATGATAACATACAACTTCTGTTGTCAGCTTCCTATTGTGATGTTAACATTGACAGTCATGTTGACAACCCATGTCCAAATTTTGCAACATGTAATGAACACTTTGTGTTGTTTCAGGGTCCTATTGTGATGTTGACACAGATGGCTGTGCAGACAATCCATGTCCAAGTTTGGCAACATGTTACGACAAGACACCAGAAGAACAAGCACGGGACGGAGTTCTTTACAGCTGTGGCAACTGTCCAACTGGTTATGAATTAGTTGGTTCCAAATGTTTAGGTGAGTTGGATTTTTAATTTCGTAAATTTTTTTTGCCCCTGTGATGAAAAGTCTTGGGTGGGCATGGGGGAATGGGCTAATATTGTTTTACCCTTGTTTGTTCAATTGTCAGTCATTCCATTTTTTTTGTCCATACAAATAAAACTACATAATACAGTCAAACCTGCATTAAGAGGCCACTCAGGGGAGAGTGTGAAAGTGGTCTCTTACAGCAGGTGGTCTTTTAATAAAGGTTCATAATATAACTGAATTTTTTTACACCCCTTACAATAATTGACCCATTTTAGACAAAGATCGTTATGTCCTCTTTTTTAGCTCACCTGGCCTAAAGGCCATGTGAGCTTTTGCCATCACTTGGCATCCGTCGTCGTCCGTCGTCCGTCGTCCGTCCGTAAACTTTTCACATTTTTGCTATCTCCTCAGAAACCACTGGACCAATTTGAACCAAACTTTACAGGAATGATGTATGGAAGGTNGCAAACTTTTTGTGCGTGTCCTGTAGCCTAATGGCAAATGTCTACAGCAGTTATATGAAGTAGTTTTTAAGACCACTTTTGTAGCAATAACAGCTGTTAAAAGAGCTCCAGGAACAGAAAATCCAAAAAAATCGTCAAATTTAAGGGAGGGTAGGCAACTTCAAAGATAATTTTGCTGGAGAAAAGAAGGTGAAAATGCTCGAACTTCGGTTGAATAATGTAGAAAATGATTGAGAATAACAGACATATCACAATTTTAGGAACAATCACCCACAGAAAGAAACTGTGCATAAATTCAGTGGAAAATAAGGAAATTGAGTGATTTTGACACTGCCAGCTTTCCAAATATTTCTCTGTCATGAGCAAATCTTACGCTATTTATGTCAAAGATTCAGAAATGAAAGTGGTGTTACAGGCTTAGCTACTGGCGCGAAGAAAAGCCGGTTCGGCACCACTTCCGGTTCTCTGGGACGACTTTAGTACGAAAAAAACGAAATTACTAATCTACAAAGATAAGCTAAAAATTTAAGATATTTTTAAAACAACAACAAACTTTAATCAAAATTAAATTATAACTAACAATTTTACAATGTTTTCAATACCTAAAACTCAACTTCTGGTTTGCATAATGAAAACAAATTCAGGTCAACATCAGTATTTTCCTAATATTTCTTGCAAGCTTAAATATCTAATTGGTTGCTGAAAAGGGTCAAAGTGGTCGTTTGGGAGTATATTTTGGTGGTCGTTGGTTGCGTTTTGCGGGTGGTCATTGAATACAGTTAAAATATAGAGTAAAATTTGTCAGGGGGAATAAAAGTGGTCGTAAACAGCAGGAGGTCGTTTAGTGAAGGTGGTCGTTTGGGCAGGTTTGACTGTATATTTAGCAGGGGAGGAGGGGTCATCAGACTTGTCTAACAAACACTACTACCTTACATGGGGGTCATTTTGTTTAAAATGTATGTTTATCAGGTCAGAACTCTCTTCCAACAAATACAATGGTGTAACACAACAGGAGATATGGTGGTGATTTTACACAGCATCTTAAATTAGGTGTGTAGTCTTAAAAGATAATCTAATTAGAAAAGCTGATTCTCAGTTTCATTTAACTGACTCCTCATCCTAATTATACTACAATTAAAACCTTGGAATTTTCACCTTCTGACAAAAACAACAAAATTCACTTGTATTCAGATTCTTGAGAATGCCCTAAATTTTAACAGGTTCTTTTTATGCCCCCACCGTTAGGCAACAGAGGCATTAAGTTTTATCCTTGTCTGTCCATACGTCAATCCCTACATATGTACGTCTGAAATTTTCATCAAAGATTTCTCAGCTTGTGTATGCAGGAATGATTGGATATTTGGTCTGAAGCTTTGGTATGATGAGTTTTACGGTGTTGCCCCTTTTCAAGTCTGTCGCTCATCTACTTGCTGTTTGCCGATATATATGTATGGCATGATATATCTGTATGGCGAGGGCATCCATGACCCATGGACACATTTTCTTATATTATGTAATTTATGTATTAAAAACAAAACGTTGAGAAATAAATGTTCAAACAAAGCAGAAATGGTCAACTTCCAATTTCTAAACTTAATTTAAATGGTAGGATATTAGTACTCTGCAGAAGCAGATGTTTTGGAATCTTGAACTCACTTGAATACCAGTTCTTGGATGCAGGTTTAAATTCAGCTTGAACTAAAATGAGGTTTCGGTTCCTACGGATGGTGATTTTTGTACAAAAAATATATAGTGATTTTTTTTGCAAGTGTTTAAATCATAGTATATTTTTATTCAGGCTAAAAGCTTAAATGGTCCGGCAGCCAGTATTGATCTGTATCTATTTTCAAACCCCTTTCAGATGTGGATGAATGTGCTAATGTAACCAATCCAGTATGTAGCCAAGTTTGTACCAACAATATTGGAGGTTATACTTGTTCCTGCTATTCAGGATATAGACTGGATGGAAATTTGTGTGTTGGTAAGTATGAATTTTAATTAGATTAATTTTGGATTTGGATGTAAAAAGTTTGTCATCTTACAGAGTTGAACATTATAAGTTATCATGCATTGAACCAACTAACATGATCATTTAGATAGTGTCGAAAATCGTTGAACGGTAAGGCGTCAGCCGCACCGTTCAACCATTTTCGACACTATCTAAATAATCATGTTAGTTGGTTCAATGCATGATAACATTTTTGTGCGGTTATGCTAACCACAGTTTGCATTATAATTACAAAATGACCTACATTTAACTACACGATTCTAAAAATAAACAATATACCAACTGACAGCGTAACATGAACAATACACAACCGAGTGATTATTGATTTTTCAAGTTGTATTAAGATTGTACCAGCGAAATGACGTTTTCGAAATACACTGAGAGGAAACCTTTGGAAATGAACGCAGATAAAACATTTCATATAATTTACATTTTATTCCAAATATAGATGTTTTTCGTATTTTAATTTTCAGGCTGAAATTACTGTTACATTACGTAGAAGTAAACTATGTTTAATGTCTCGATGTGTTTATTTTTCTATGCTTACTGCATGTTTGTTAATGTGAAACACTATATTATCACGATTATTGATTTGCTTGTTGTGTATGGCGGACATGGTTATTTAGCAGGTGGTTAATCAGCCAATAGAATCCAAGTTTACATCCGCATAACCGCACAAATTTTTTTGTGTTGCCTGCACATGTACCAAGAGACAACATATAAGAATCACTTTAGCTTTCTTCTGTTGTAGGCATTGTTGCTGTTATCTGTCCCACTTTTTGGCAACATTTTTCTCACTTTTGAGACACAGCAGTTCCTATTTTTAGCAGTGTGAGATTTCCTTGTCTTACACTAGTGTAAGACAAAAAAAATCACGTGCAGTTTACCGGCAAATATCGTGTTTTGCATATAAGAGTCTGTAGTCTACATCTGTCCTCATTAGTGATCATAAGTGTATTTAATCTACAAGTTATAAACGTGTTATATCGTTTGTAGTAACATTTCACTGGAAAAAACAAGAAAAAGCGGCTTTTAAAATATGGCACGCTCGGGTGTACATTCCTGGTTTTATGACGTTACAAAAAGGGACATAACTCCTCGTGTAAACAGACGAAAGGGGACGACATTTTCGTGTGGATTTTAGTATATTTTAGGGTGAATACAGTGAGAAATAAAATCAAACACCAGTGGAAGCGTGAGACAAGAGAATCTCAGACACCCTCGGGTAAGATTTCAATCATCTCGGACTCAGCAAGCTTCGTCTGAGACTGGAAATCTTACCCTTGAGTGTCTGAGATTCTCCTGTCTCGCACTTCCCATGGTGTTAGATTCTTAATTTCTCAGCAATTACAAATTACAGCCATTTGAGACAAGTATGAGGTCCCATATTGTGCTTACCGATTCCAGGCCTGCAGGACATCTATTCCTGTTAACTGAATTGTAATATTTTCAGCAGATACTGTCAATGTTAAATTTTCGTAACACTTTTCAGCTACTACAAATCACAGCTACTTGGAAATTTGAATGTGACTTTAGTATGGGGCTCAGTATTGCACTTACTGATGCCAGGTCTTTGAATAACTTCTTTCTGTTAAAAGACTTAGAATTTTTCCTCAAATACTGTCAATGGTAAAAATTTTCGTACGCATAACCATATTGGTATGCATGATGTATTTTGGAATGACAGCTACAGTGAATGCTTTGGATGCTGTCTTTGAACTACATTTTGTGCATTAATGAATCTGTTAAAAAGAATGATTATAGTCCATTCCTGTTTAATGACAGGTTTAACATGTGACAATGCTGCACAATGAGGTGAGCTTAGCAGGCTGTTGCTGCTTTTGTTCAGTTTTAAATTAAATTGTTTTCAATTTTCTGATTTTTTATCTGAGTTGCAAAGAAGTTGAACTCTCAGCTGAGTTGCAACGAAGTTGAACTCTTAGCCGAGTTGCAACGAAGTTGAACTCGGCTATTGGTTTGGTGTTGCTGGTAGGCATATGTCAAACATTGGTTTCCTGATGATAACTCAAAAAATGAAACTTGGATATATTTTTGGGTACCAGGAGGGGAGGAACCTATTGATTTTGGAGAAAGTAGGTCAAAGGTCAAGGTCACACTGACCGAACATAGACTGAAAATTTAAGAAAAATTTGGTTTCCAGATGATAACTAAAAAAGTTTACATTCTATTCATTTGAACTTCGGATATTGTTGGGTACCATGAGGGGAGGAACCCTATTGATTTTGGAGGAAATAAGTCAAAGGTCAAGGTCACGGTCACGGAAAATAGACTGAAAATTTGAGAAAAATTTGGTTTCCGGATGATAACTCAAAAAGTCTACATCCAATTGAAATGAAACTTGGATATGTAATTGGATACCAGGAGGGGAGAACCGAAATTGATTTAAGAGAAAGTAGGTCAAAGGTCAAGGTCACGGTGACCGAAAATAGACTGAACATTTTAGAAAAATTTGGTTTCTGGATGATGACTCAAAAAGTTTACATCCAATTGAAATGAAACTATGATATGTTATTGGATACCAGGAGGGGAGGAACCTTGTTGATTTTGGGGAAAGTAGGTCAAAGGTCAAGGTCTCACTGACCGAAAATAGACTGAACATTTAAGAAAAATTTGGTTTCCGGATGGTAACTCAAAAAGTTTACATTCTATTCAATTGAACTTTGGATATATTGTTGGGTATCATGAGGGAAGGAACCCTATTGATTTTGGAGGAAATAAGTCAAAGGTCAAGGTCACGGTCATGGAAAATAGACTGAAAATTTGAGAAAAATTTGGTTTCCGGATGATAACTCAAAAAATTTACATCCAATTGAAATGAATCTTGGATATATTGTTGGGTACCAGGAGGGGAGGAACCCTATTGATATGGAGAAAGTAAGTCAAAGGTCACAGTCAAGGTGACCAAAAGTAGACTAAAAATTTCAGAAAAATTTGGTTTCCAAATGATAACACAAAGTCTACATCCCATTGAAATGAAACTTGAATATATTGTTGGATACCAGGAGGGGAGGAACCCTACTGATTTTGGAGAAAGTAGGTCAAAGGTCAAGGTCAGTGAAGGTCACAGTGACTGAAAACAGATTTATATATTGAAATGTCAAGACATGAAACTAGAAAATAGACCTTGCTGAATTCTTAGAATTTTGGATATTAGGTAGGAAAGAAATTAAAAAGACAATTTTAGAAATATTTCGTGTCTTCACATTAACTTGGTCACAAAATATTTGAAGTTGAAACTCGGCTTGTGAACCTGGTGCCATTTAAATTTTTGTTTTTACAATCTTATTAATTTTTGTATGAATCTTATATTTAGATATAAATGAGTGTGAAGAAGCAACATCTAATTGTGAACAGATGTGTAATAACACGGCAGGTTCTTACGAATGTGAATGTTATGACAGCTACCTACTACAGAGCAACTCGTACTCATGTGAACTTGGTAAGTAAATCTAGCAAAATGAAGCTCAATACTAATACATACACAAATATTCTAACAATAGGGCAACAGGATAGATAAAGGGGAGTTTTGGGTACCCATATACCGGTTTAACCCTACCGCTTGCTTTTTGCTGGTGCCTGTACATAGTCCGGCCATCCCAAATTCCTATCGTTTACGTTTTTCTTAGTCTATTTATTGGAGTTTTTCCTGTGTGATTTCCAGGTAGATGGTAACATGTTATTGTGATTTTTAGCCATTAAGGGTGTTTCTTGTTATTTTTTAGTCCCATACCAGCTTCGCCGAAGGGGACTTTAGGTTTGCACCCTTTCAGTCCCTCAGTCCGTCACACTCAGTTTTCCGGACTTTTTTCCCATACTATTAGAGATATTTACTTAATATTTGGTATGTAAGTCTACCAGCATGAGTTACAGATCAAGTTCAAGTTTGGTTCAAGTTCATTGATTTAAGACAGAGTTATGGGCCTTTGACTTAGAAAATTTTGGTAAAATATAGGTTTTCCAGACTTTTTTTCTAAACCGTTCCAGATATTAAGCCTCTATTTGCTTTGTGAGTCTACCATTATGAGTTACAGATCAAGTTTGAGTTTGGTTCTGTTCTTTGACTTTGGACAGAGTTATGGACCTTTGACTTAGAAAATTTTGGTAAATTATAGGTTTTCCAGACTTTTTTTCTAAACCGTTTAAGATATGAAGCTAATATTTGCTAAGCGAGTCTACCATTATGATTACTAGGGATGGCAACGAGTACTCGAATACTCGAGTACTTGTTTGGAAGCCGAGTACTTGAGTACAATATTTGTACTCGAGTACTCGGCTTATTCTAAAATTGATGGATATATTCTAAATTTCAGTCGTGTATTTTGATTATCTTCTCAATATTTCTTCGTATGCAAGACTCTTGT